>JAGKTI010037879.1:659-10816 GCA_018397915.1 Birgus latro | reverse complement strand
CATTACATGACCTGGTTTTAACGAAATAGCGATGAGGGGAAGATCAGAGTACACACACACACACACACACACACACACACACACACACACACTACCAACAGTCAAGCCACAATGTAAAGGATGAAAAACAGTGTTGCATATCTCCCCTTTAACATACACCTTTACCCAGACGGAAACACATAGGCAAAGTTGTACCCGTCAGTGGCGCGATTTTTTGCATTGCTGTTAACAAATCTGCGTACTTGAGCCAGAGAATATTCGCAGTATTATTTCTGTTACAAATATGCATATACAGAAGAAGGCAGTCACACTCACAGTCAAAACACATACAGTCACAAGCACCTAGTTACTCTAGTCCTTCACAGATAATTGGTTACACACAATCACATAGGTACATACACAGAGATAGAAATACATAATATATCTCACACCACACACATATACAGTTAAACGCATGTAATGTATATACCCACAGACCCACGCACGTACACAACCTACCCCCCCTTCACACACGCACACATGCACGCACACACATTCACACAGTGGACCTTAGGAGCTGCTTGAAATCGACAGCATGAGAGGCTAATGCACTAACTGTGTTTATGTATGCGAGGCCCAGGTGCTCTCTCGTCCCTCTCACTCACACTCCATCCCTCCGTCGCCTTTATTCACACTTACTTTCGCTTTCATTCTCACTTTTGCTCTTAGTCACACTCACTTTCACTCTTGCTTTCATTCTCCCTATTGCCTTCATTCACGCTTCCTTTAATATTCACTCTCTCCGTCACTTAGTCCTGCTCTTATAGCCACCTCCATCCTATATCATTTATTTTCCTTTTATCTTTCTTTAAGCATCTTCTTTTTCTTTCTTTTCCCCTCATCTTTGCTTTTCTTTCCACTCTCACATTTAACCTTGCTTTCACACACTATCCTCCCTCTTCCTTTTTCTCCTTTCACGTTTTGTCCCGCCTTCTTTTCGTTTCTTGGCATTTCTCTTTTGCCCCCTTTCCTGTCTTTATTTTCTCCTATTTCCCATTTTTGTATATTTTCCTCTAATTCTTTCATTCTTCTAGTGTCCTCCCTTTTCCAACTCTCTCTTTCATCCCAGTCTATTTCCCGTCATTCTTTCGTCCTGTCCTTTACTCTTTTTCTTTTCTCTCAACATCCCTCCCTTGCTTTCTTCTTTTGTCCTCGTCTCTGTCTGTCTGCTTATTTATTTTGTCTTATTTTTCTTCTCTGATCTCTCCATTATCCCATTCATCTTTATTTTCTTCTCATTTTCCCATCTCCTGGCGAGTTCTTCATTTCCCTCTCCATCTTCCCTCCACTCCCCGCATTTCTCTTTATTTGTGTCTAGTTTTCCCCTCCTGATTCTCTGTTTTTTTTTTCGTTCCAGCTTTTACCTTCCTCCACTCTCCATCTTCTTCTCTTACTTTCGCCCTTTGTTTCTTGTTAATTGGTACATTTCTCCTTTTTTATTTATTTTTCTCATTTTATCCTTGTTCGCAGATAGCACTACTAATGCCTCCTGGCTCTGCATGAATCTCCACTCTGTGTTTTTTTTAATTTTATTTCGGCGGTACTTATGCTGTATTGTATTTTCTTATTGTGAGGATGTAGTTCACTTAACCTTCTTTCCTATTAGCATCCCACGATTTTGAAATAAATATATAGAGGGGAACAAATCTACAGTTCTTGGTACGTTTCACTTGCTAAACTAATTTTCTTCTTTTTAGTTTCATTTTTGTTTTCATCACATTTACTCTTACTTGTCATAGTTGTTTTTTTCCCAACAGTCCTTGGCCTTTTATTCCTTTTTGCACGCACTGTTGTTTCAAGTCATATTATTATAACTTTCCTTTTTTAACCTTTCTTGCCCATCACTTATATATTTTTTGTTTTTTGTTTTTCTTGCTTCCTTTTCCATTCTTTTCCACCTTTTTATTAACGCGCTGTCCATCACGTTTGCTTCTTTTTACGGCAAACCTTTTCTGACACTAAGATGACAAATGAAGAAGGCGATGGGATAGGAAGTAACAGAGAATCAGGAAAAGGAAAACTATAATGGTGGGAAAGTGAAAATATGAGCAGGAGAATGAATAAATGTGATAGGTATTGAAGAAAGTGTCTTGACTTGGATTAACAGGAAGTATGCAGTGAAAAATATGGCGCACAGCGTTAGAAAAAGGCTGATATATTGGCATGGAAAGGGGAGCAGATGGTGAGAAGAAGAGCTGAGAGAAAAATAAAGGGGAGCGGAGAGAAAAATGGACCCGGGGGAGAGAGGAAATGACACCGTAGAGAAAAAGAGGAGCACTTAACCACTTCAGTAAAACGATTTTTTGTTTTAATACATATCCGCCACGAGAGGTCAACAATGACGTCCCTCAAATCGACTGATGGTAGCATGAATTAAATAGAAGAGGTGGCTCCGTAGTCAAAAGAAAAAAAAAGTGCAGCACTGCGAAGGTTTTAATGACAAATGGTTCCTCATTTTGAAAAAGCAAAGATGAATGGTGTCAATGGTCAAGAAATATATCTACTAAAGGGTAGGTTTTCAAAGTGAATAGAGAAGAAATGTCGTTAGGTCATCGTCACATCATCATCACATCATCATCATCATCATCGTCATCATCATATCATCATCACCAAAACCAGGCACAGTAAATGACTCATTATTATCATCATCGTGAGACGTATATATTCAGCAAGGTAAGTGATGTAAATTTTTTTTCTCCTATACTTCCCCATCTACTTTTTTTATTTTTATCTTTATTTTTTTACACATTGGCGACAAAATTACGTGAAAAGAAAATGCAGAACAGTATTTTCACCACCAGTCAACAAATGGAGAGCCTGGGAGTGAAAATGGCTGCCTCTGACTCCCTGACATCCTAGAAAAAAGTATATTTCAATTAAATTACCTCGGCATTGAGTTAATGACCCCATAAATTTCGGGAGTTTTCCCACTGCTGCTGCGATATTCATTTGCATGAAATCTCAGTTAGTTTTTATTTCCTTTGACTTTGTACAACTTCAGTGTTTTAACGCCTCTCACTCTCTCTCTCTCTCTCTCTCTCTCTCTCTCTCTCTCTCTCTCTCTCATTTACGCTAAATTCAGATTATTTAATTCAGTTGATATGTCAGGAAGATAACAAGAGAGGCATCTATCCTGTTGTAGACTGATGATGATGATGATAGCAGTGGTGTTGGTGATGGTGGTGGTGGTGGAAAATAAATCGAAAAATCAAAAATATCCCCCCAAAGCAGATAAAGGTAAAACTGAGAATCAAAACGGAAAGAAATGGAAATACGCAATGAATGAGTAGGCAAAGAAGAGTGAGAGGAATTGAAAGTGAGAAAAAAGATCTGGCTGAAAACGAGAGACAAAACAGTAAAGCGGGAGACTGAGCTTGAAGTGAAAGAGAGAGATGGAAAAGAGAAATAAAAGGAGGGACAAAGTAAGTGAAACGTGGGATTCAAGGTCCGTAGACTTATTTAACCAGTAATGAATCCCCGCAGTTGCAATGACACTGATGAAGGGTCGAGATCAGTACAAAGACTGCCCTAAAACAGCCCCTATCGTAATAATGATGATGATGATGATGATGATGAAATGAAGATGATTATGAAGTGAAGTGCGGGGTAATAAAGACAATACAGTAAAAAATGTTGAGAAATATGTTGCAATAGAAAAAATACGTAAGAAAAGTTGTAGAAGTAAAAAGAATGGTTAACAATTTAATCAAGGGGAGGGAAGTTGTTTAATATATGCAGGGTTTTCTGATAAACTTTTCTAAATAATACTGGGTGATTCAAGAGTTATGAGATTTAATGAGAGTTAAAAAAAATTTTAATATCAGGGTTTTTAAAGACTATGAAAGAACATTTGAAAGATTCGTGAGTTAGGAGAATGACCCGGAGTGTAAGAGAGATTCAGAGTTAAGACAGAGTTTACAGCTGTGAGGGTGAATCAGTGATGAGAAATTGAGTAAAGTGAGAATATAAGTCTTCAAAATAGAATCTGTCATGAGAGAGAACCAGGTCTAAGAGAAGTTACCAGATTTAAGGGGCTTCATAAAACTGGAGCAGCAAAGTAGTAGTAGTAGTGGTGGTGGAGGTCGTGGTGGTGGTCGTGGTGGTGGTGTAATTAGTAGTTATAACCCGAGGTTCATCTGCAGTGCGAACCCAGTAGACTGTAAGGAAGAAATGAGATGTATTGTCTCCACCGCCTCGCACAACACGTATCTTGCAGAGAAAGGACTAAGTGGACATTAAAACGACATAGGTAGAATACAGGAGAATGATGAGGTGAAATGTGCAAAATAAATGGCCGAGGAAGAGGTGCTAAAAAGCCTCCTCTGGCAGTCACAAAACGAACCCAAGACAAAACGACAGAGGACACACCACTCGATTGAAAACTGAATAACATGAGTTCATAATGCAGTGGGGAGGCGGGGAAATGGTCAAAGGTCAGAGGTCAGGCAAAGACGAGGGAACTAGTGAGTTTGGTAGCAGGATGAGAGCAAAATGCTGGAAAACAGAGGAGAGAACGAAAGGAGAAGGGGAAATAAGACGAAGAGGGGGAGGAGAAGGGGAAATAAGAGAATGAGGGAGAGGAGAAGGGGAAATAAGAGGAAGAGATGGAGGAGAAGGGGAAATAAGAGGAAGAGGGGGAGGCGAAGGGAAAATATGATGATGTATCTATTACCGAACGCCATATACTATGAGGAGTGGTCTTGGCAAGTGGGCTCCAGGCATTTCTATCCTCTGCTACCCCTCCGCCCCTTAAACCCCTCTCTTCTCATTCATTTCCCTCCATTACACCTTCCCATTCAAAAAACCTTTCATCCCGATCGACCTGTCTCTTACCTGATGCCAAAAGGGGTGACCAATCGAGTGTTTTTGTTCCTTTCTGTTGCCCTGTAATGCCCTTTCTCCCCTCTCCTCACAGCCTTCCCCCCACTCTACCTCTCTCCCCAAATAAGTTCATTGCCTTGTTCTCAGTTAACCTATTTTCCATCCCCCCAAGCAGAACACTATCCCTCTCCCATGTGGTACCTTCCCTTCCCCTTCCCCAGGCCATTACATTTACCCATTCCTCTCCTCCATTTTTTCTCTTCCTCTCCTCCTCACTTCTCTACCTCTTCTCACATTCACTGTCCACACTTCCTTAAATTTCTTCTGTCATTTCTCACTGTTGCTTTCTCACATTCCACTTTTTCTCTTTCTCCTTTCTTCCAGCGCTTCTTTCTCATCCATTTCCCAACTGAACCTAGTTCCGTGGCCACCTCGTACCTCTTCATTCTCTCCGTATCATCCCTTTCACTCTCCTTTATTACCTTCTCGTATTTCTCTCCCTCCTTCCCTTCCTCCTACTTCCCCTTCTCTTCTCCCTCACTTCCTCTAACTTCCTTCTCTCTTCAGTATCTTCTGGCATCTTCCCCTTATACCATTACCAACTCTACTTAGATCTGTGATAATGTCCTTGTACACCCATTCTTTTTTTTCCGTTCCACCCATTTCCCTATTCTCATTCTTCTAACCTCGTCCTCTTTTCCGCCTTCCCTCATCCTCATATTTTCCCTTCTCCTCCCCCTTTTCCTCTTATATCCCCTTCTCCTCCCTCTCTTCCTCTTATTTCCCCTTCTCCTCTCCCTCTTCCTCTTATTTCCCCTTCTCCTCCCCTCCTTCATCTTATTTCCCTTTCTCCTTTCGCTCTCTCCTCTATTTTCCAGCATTTTCCCCTCATCCTGCTACCAAACGCGCGCTAGTTCCCTCGTCAGCTCCTCTTTGCCTGACCTCTGACCTTTGACCCCTTCCCCGCCTCCCCACTGCATTATGAACTCATGTTGTTCAGTTCTCACTCGAGTGGTGTGTTCTCTGTCGTTTTGTCTTGGGTTAGTTTTCTGACTGTTATATAAGGCTTTTTAGCACCTCTTCCTCGGCCACAACTACTACTACCACTACCACTACTACTTTGCTGGTCCAGTTTTATGAAGCCCCCTAAATCTGGTAACTTCTCTTAGACCTGGTTCTCTCTCATGACAGATTCTATTTTGAAGACTTATATTCTCACTTTACTCAATTTCTCATCACTGATTCACCTTCACAGCTGTAAACTCTGTCTTAACTCTGAATCTCTCTTACACTCCGGGTCATTGTCCTAACTCACGAATCTTTCAAATGTTCTATTATAGTCTTTAAAATCCCTGATATTAAAAACTCTTAAAACACTTATTAACTCTCATAACTTTTGAATCATCACCCATAACTCTTAGTCTGATTTATAACTGAAGCTCTAACAACTGTTCCAAATATTTTTTTTTTATGCATTATTAACTTTCGTCTTTTAACTTACAGTATTATTCACAAAAGTTTATCAGAAAACTCTGGACACATTAAACAACTTCCCTCCCCTTGATTAAATTGTTAACCTTTCTTTTTACTTCTGCAACGTTACTTATGTATTTTTTCTCTTGCAACATATTTCTCAACATTTTTTACTGTATTGTCGTTTTTACCCCGCACATCACTTCATAATCATCTTCATTTCCATCATCATCATCATCATCATCATTACGATAGGGGTTGTTTAAGGGTAGTCTTTGTACTGATCTCTACCCTTCTTCAATGCCAGTGCAACTGCGGGGATTCAGTACTGGTGAAAAAAGTCTTCGGACCTTGCAACCCACGTTTCACTTACTTTGTCCCGACCCTTCTCCCCCAACAGCTCTCTCTCTCTCTCTCTCTCTCTCTCTCTCTCTCTCTCTCTCTCAGTTTATTACCAGCTTAATCATGATTCACTGGCTCGTAAATCATTCCCTCATACCTCATTCTGTCTCATAAATTATTCCTCAATGGTCCGACCGTAACCAAGTCTCTCTCACAACGCTCCTTCCTCACAGCCTCCCTCACAACTACTCATAATCTCGTAAATTAACTCTCTCATTATCTTATCATATCTAGTATTTGCTGCAGCTTATACCGGACGATAATATTCAGCTAAGATTGGAGACATAAGAGACAGCGGATAATATTCATCAAAGATCTGTGACCTAAGAGACTGTGGGGGTTAATACCGTCTCTGTTAACCCTCTCATGGTTGGACAGCTCTGGTATTCCCTTCCAGCTAACACTGATAATTTTTTGTCTGTTGCTAGAGTCCTGTTAGCCTGGGAGTATTAATAATTTTCCTCGTAACCTCTGCAGATAAAATTTCTCTCACTGATCTCACCACAGACTCCTTACGTCTCTTCATACAGGATTCAGGAGTCCATTTTTATTTATTTCTCACATTTACTTCAGTTCACCAACTTTATTTTGGTTTATATTAGACAATTTTTAAACTAAAAGAGAGTGTCATCAAAGAAAATTATAATAATATAAACAATAAAGTAAAAGGACAGCAGCAATTAGAACAAGAACAACGTCCCTCCAAAGTAATAACAACGCCATCAGTAAATGGCCCGCCGATCAAAAACATGGGAAAACATCAAAACAACAGTCTCAAACATCAAACACAAGGCCCAATGAGCCACTGATTCCGGCACAAGTAGCAAAAACAACAGAGCTCTTTATCATGAAAACACTGCTCTATACAGTAGGATAATATTAAGCTCTTAACCTTTGGCTGTGAAATACCTACTTTGAATTTTACCGCTATTAACGTCAGAGGATTTCAGTGTGCTCAAGAGAAACTTTTGAAGAACAAAATTACGATCTGTGATATTTATTGCTCAGACTGAGGGTGTAAAACATAGTGCTAAATTCTACATTACAATTGACGATTTTATTCATTTCAAAGGAGCCATCTTAGCTAAAAATAATAATAATAATTATAAATAATAATAATTATAAGCACTTCGCAGTGATTTATAAAGTTGTAATTTTTGGTCTAAGCGTAAATCGAGAAAGTTTTATGCCTCACTTAGGTGGGGGCGTCCGTCATACACTCAGTGTAATTCTGCCTTAGGTGACTCAGCACTGAATGACAAACCCAGTGGTTTGCTGTAACCCAGTAAACCATTTACTTCTGTGGATAGTGACCTTGTAATCATGTAACTTGGTGGTCTGGTGAATTAAGGGCGCTCCAGCTGGATGGGGCCCACTGGGGTTTACATCCCAATGTTGGTTGATGCTTATAGCTCAAATAATGCCACTCAGGTGAGAGTGAGGCTGTTCAACCTCCCCTTAAA
Organism: Birgus latro; assembly: GCA_018397915.1. Taxonomy (NCBI): domain Eukaryota; kingdom Metazoa; phylum Arthropoda; class Malacostraca; order Decapoda; family Coenobitidae; genus Birgus; species Birgus latro. The sequence goes on along the minus strand of JAGKTI010037879.1, from coordinate 2,618 downwards.
TATCGAGACTGAGTTGCCTAGCCTTGTGTCCCTACGTTCCCGGTAAGGCAGTAAAGGAGTGGGTGATGGTAGTTTCTCTGGGCTGAATTAGGTCATACCATATTTCTCAGTTCCATTTTCAATACGGGGAAAAATGTGCATTCAGATGTAAAAGAAGCGGCACCGTTTTCTCCAGCATTATTAGCGAGGGAAGTAGAAAATATACATATAAATAATCATTCAGTGAGATATACTTCCCAGGGAGTTAGGTAAAAACAGTAACAGTGGTTCAAGAAAAAAAAAGATTTTTTTTTTTATAGCAGTGTGGCAGGGGATGGGGGCAAAAATCGGGCTTAATGAGCGAATCAGATTTACGCCAATAATGTGTATTTTTTATGGCTTAAGTGAAAAGAGGAAGAAGAACCGTAGCCCTGGCGAAAGAGGTTGAATGATACAAAATGTTACTAAACATACTTTTATACTGTTCCCAGCTGCAATAAACGAATAGAAAGTGGGGGAAAGCAATAATATTCAATCATGTTGGAAAATGAAAAAAAAAATGCAGGATAATAGGCAATATGTTCAGTTTATGCTGTTGGTAAACAGAAACGAAGCAAAAATAGCAAGTTTTACTAATAGGACAAGCCAAAAAAATATGCAAATAACTCTCTCACGGTCGGAATATCTCTTGTATTCTATTCCAGCTTACGCCAAGCAAGTTTTCTCACTTGAGAGCGAAAAGTGTCCAAGCGTTAATAGTGTTGCCATTAACCACTTTGTTTATCTGTGGTACTTTATTTCATCAAAAATCAGTCAGTTATATCAAGCTTAAAGTGAGTCATAGGAAATTAAGAGTGTTGAGATTACGTGCGTCTCTCTCATACTGATGAAATGAAATAAGGGGAAAACACATTTAGTAAAAGCTGACGGAAAATATGCGGTTTTTGAAGAATTCGCCTTTTTATGCGGAATAAATGAAAAAAAGCTGAAAAAAAATAATGGTCTTCGGTAATAGGGACTGTCAAGCTGGAGGAAGAGTTGGGGGACGCATGGGTTGGGGGGACAGGGTGAGATGGGGGAGACGGAGGGAGACGGGGAGCAGGAAGAAGAGGGGTAGGTGAGGGAGACTGACGCGAAAGTGGGAACGAGGAGAGGGATGGGGTTAGGCGAGGGTGGAAGTGATGGGGAGAGAGGGGGAAAGGGAAAGTGGCTTAGACTAATGAAAAGGGATGGGTGATATAAGATAGGAAAAGATGGGAGAGAAGGAAGTTTGTTTGATGTGAAGAGTGGAGAAGAATGACGGGGCAGGGGAGAAAGAGTGTGTGAGGGAGTTTTGTAGGAAATACAGCAGAAAAAGGTGATGGGGTAAGGGGTAAAGCAATTACAACCAATAGCAGAAGTTCACGACAGTTCTTTGCCAGCATTGTATCCTGCCTTCCGTAATTTTCATTCCTCACCAAGCGACAGACAGTATCCCTTCATGTCATAATCTTTTGTTGTATGCTCATTATTGCTATCGAAAAAACTTCATATTACACCTTCAGTTGTCACAGCTGATAGAGAAGTAATGGTTAGCTTTTACATATGGCTGTACGTCGAAAAGATGAGAGTAGTAACAAAAACAGAATGGAGAGAGAGGAGGATGGGGTTGGGGGAAGTAACAGAGAAGCGGGGAAGGGGGAAAGTGTTTTTGAGGGTAGGGGAAGGGAGTAAAGTTGATGGGAGGGTGGAAAGGGGTAAGGTGGATAGGGGAGAGGGGTATGGGGAGAGTGACAAGAAAATGGGGCGAATCTGTGGGCTCGCCTGTTAACCAAGAAGGCAGACAGGCAGAGAGACACACGGAGGGACAGACAAAAGGCCCCGCACCAGACACACGTACACACATGCCTACATAACCTACATACCTACACATATGCACGTACCTTTATAACCTATGGATCTAAACACCTGCACACACACACACACACACACACACACACT
>JAGKTI010037878.1:0-10816 GCA_018397915.1 Birgus latro | reverse complement strand
AGACGGACTCTAATATCCTGAGCTTTTGCTACGTTTGCCTGGAGAAGTGGCTGTGAGGTGGGTGTCAGTGAGTCAGGGCAGGCGGCGGTGGTTCAGTGTGAGAGGAAATACTTGTGAACGTCGGTGTAGTCTGGAAAGAGGCGTTGGTTTTACTTGTACTGGTGTGTTGATGGTGAACATGATTATAAATAGAGATTATCCCATTTACTGGTGCTGGAGGGGGACGCCTTCATGTGGTAGCATTGATATAACCAAGATGCTCCTCTGCCCTTTTATACAGACGTCTTTCAACTCCTTCCCTGTCCACCAGAAAGAGGATGGCGAGCTGCTGGAGGAAGGCAGCTTTGGCCTAGAGTCCACAGGGTCCACATTTATATGAACTTGGGGTTGCGACTACTGATGATGAGACAACTAAGCTGAGTAATATGGTCTTGTGTTGGAAGGAATGAGATAAAACCACATCATCCAACTGACAGGGTAGATACTGCTTTAAAAACTGAGAGGATTAGGGTGACAGTAAGGGAATATCCCCGAATTATGATTATGCTGTCCAATTAGGGTCGTGGTATTGGAACAGAGAGAAAAAAAAATGGTGTTCGCAAGTACGCACGTGAAGTGTTAGTTGTTGCTGGAGGAGTATGAGGAGTGATTTCCTTAAGCAGCTTTCACTTCTGTACCGTAAGACCTCCCGAACACACAGTAACCCCTCCCCCCCTTACCCACTAATAATGTCATGCCAGGCCTTGACCGTAACGTTCCTTATGTATCTTATTGGAGTAGTAGGTAGTAGTGCCCAAGTGGTGACGTGCGAGGGTTGGGGTTGTTACGAACCAGTGGCCTCTTGATGTTTAGTAAGTGAATTAGTGGATCCTGGGAACAGGATTCTTGCCCTGTGTCAAGATTTGATTGCATAAAAACTAATAAGCAGTAGAGACAGTAAGTATTGGTGCCCAGGTGGTAACATGCGATGCCTCTTTGGGAACTTACTGTACTGCATCTTGCTAACGGTAGTGTCCATAGTCACTGCACAAAGATATGAAAATAATCGGCAATAGAGACGAAAGGTACTAGAGCTCAAGTAATGATGTGCGATGGCTGTTTGAGATCGTCCTGTACTGCATCTTTCGAGCGTTATTGTCCAGAGTCGTTGCATAAAGATATCTACATTGCTTCTCCTGTTGCATGCACATCTGCTTACTACCATTTTATGTTTGATAGTGTCCAAGCTTAGCAGTCTTTTATGCCATCTTAACGTGCCGTAAAACATGTAGTCAGACACAATAATCCGTTCTACTCCTCTGCCTCCTCCTCGTTGCTGGATTCATAGATATTTTAATGAGGCGTAATAAACCCAGGTGCATATTATTACCCACAGGTGAATGATAATACACATCTCAACCCACTACCTCACAGTTAAACGTATGTTAATCCAGCCGTAAACGAGAGGCAGGAGAGATGAGTGAACTTTTATATTTGATTGTACAGCCACGAGCAATATTTCTTCGACAGTCTTCTGCCAACATTGTACCATAATTTTCTTATTCCTTCCCAAACGACAGAGAACATCTTTCTTCCCATACTCCTGTGTTTGTGTTTCATATTATTTTCGCATAAAAACAGTTCACGCGTAACCTTCCATCGCCACAGCTGGGCGAGAAATATCACCGAATATTTGTTCTTGGCGGTACTCTTCTTTTACATCCTGGCTAAGCTTCAGGATTTCACATTCAGTATTCGTCCTTCCAGCGCTTACAGTCCACCTAGTCCTGACCCTGCCTCACCCCTTCACACGGTCCTGCTTCCCCACCAGGATAACACTCACATCTTATGACACATCTGCAGTTGTTCATCTTACGCTCTTCAGTGCCATGACACTCATTGTATTTCTTAGTACCTTCAGATGATACTGTTTTATTTCTTAGCACTTTCAGGTAATATTGTCCTTATATTTCTTGGTACCTTTAAATGATACTGTCCTTTCATTTCTTGGTACCCTCAAATATTCTTCCTTTACGTCTTGGTTCATTTGTATGGTATTGTTCGTTAATTTCTTGGTACCTTAAGATAGTGTTCTTTAATTTCTTGGTACCGCGAGATGATATTGTTTTTGTATATCTTTGTATTAACGTGATAGTTTTGAGGTTTTAAGAGACTTTTAAGAGTGAACGGATTTAAAATTGTCTCCATTAACTCCATAGCACATAACTTTGTAAATATTGTTATTAACTTAAGCGATTTCATTTAGTTTATGGAAGACGTCTGTGTGTCAGAAGAATATCAGAATATTTAATTTTTTTCCAATAACAGGACAGAGGAGTAAAACCAAATGAATAATAAAAAAAAATCCATGCACCAGATTACAGACGTCCTCTGATTTATTATGTAGATCATTAAAGATATAATTCTTTCAAAGTTTGACAGAGATTATCGTCCTTTTGCAGCCCCTTTCCGATACCTCAGTGTCACAATAAGGGAATAAAGCAATACTACTAAAGAGTATAGAGAATAGATAAGAGGGGACAGTCGCGCGAGTCTCTATGGGAAAATTGTAACTCCTGGAACGGTGGCGCCGCCCGACGGCGGGCGCGGAAATTGTGATAGCAGTCGTTTGTGCTGGCTCACACCATACTAATGTTTAAGGTGAATGTTAGCACTTTTGTGGGTTGTAACAATATCTTCTGCTTCTTTATTATTATATACATATATATAATGATGCACTAATTTGGAAATCTTACTAAATATCCTGCAGGAAAAAAATTAGTAAATAAATACAAATGAGAGTGGCGCTCATCACCGACAGCTCATACCTCTCGACACACTGGCTTCTGACTGTGGTTTACATCATTTAAAATTCCTGGCACTAAATCAGGTGTCATTCAAAAGGGTGAGACGTAGGGAGTAAATAAATGAGATATATCGGGCCATTCTTTTAAGAAATTGAAACTTCATTGCAAACTGACATTTATTTTTAGCACACTGCACTGCTCAGCCTTCTCACATTTTTTTTTTCTACGGTTGACAATTGCTTTATTCGGACTTGAGAAGTTACTGCTACACAGAGTACACTCCAAGCAAGGTATATCAAAATGAGATATTACTCAACCTGAACAAGTATATTAGCAATATCACTGTATGTCTAGTAGACAGCTCAGGAAGTTAGACTGGGAGAACATAGCAATATACATAGATGGAGAAAAGTTTAATAATTTAAGATTCGCGGATGACAAAGTCCTAATTTTAGAAACAGCAGAGACGTTGCAAGAAATGTTAAATTATCTTATTAGAGAAAGTCTCAAAATAGGGCTAAAGATGAACAGGGGTAAGAAGACTACAGTACACCAAAGAGCGTCATCAAAATAGAGGAAGAAACTCTTGAAGAAGTTGAGGAGTACAGTTTCTTCGGGCAACCACTAAACCTAACGAAAGACCATGAAGGTGAAATAAAAAGACGTATTACAATTGGATGGAAAGCTCTTGGTAAACAAAGAGACATCGTGAAAAGTAGGTTACCAGTATGTAAGAAATGAAAAACGTGCAATTAATGCATAATCCCAGCCATGACGTTCATGAAGGATAACCGATGGAACAAGAGGGTAAACTGGACTCTACGAGATCGCAAGTGTAGGAGAAAAAGACCAGACAGGAGATGGAGATGAAACAGGTTAGTTTGCAGGCGAAACCTGGCAGATTTTAGCTCAATCAAGAAATCCATGGAGAAGGTTGGGGAGGGCTTTATTCAGCAGTGGATTCTAAATGGATGATGATCATCATTGCCTCACTGTTCATAGTCATACACTGAACTCAAGCAAATTGGTTATGGGTTTCTAGCACAGCATAACAAGTAGTACAAGCACGACAAACCTCGCCCAAGCCGATAGCAATTATTCTAGTGCTGGTAAATACTGATTAAAGTCTACAGTAATGGCGCAACTTCAGCTTAGTGTTTCGACAACTAACCCTATGAACCTTTGAACTTGCGTTTCACCTTTTAAACTTGAAAAACATTACCTCCACAATTAAACCTGTTGCTTTTGGGACCCATCTCCTTGGCCTATAAGTTAACACGACTCAGTAACCATAGTAGTGTATAGATAAAACACTGAGAAATAAAACAGCATGAGCAACATAAAAAGAGCCTGTTACCCTAGAACAACGCTCCGTAACCACTTGTATTGTCTAGATAAAACACGGTGAAATACCAAAGGAACAGTGAGAGAAAAACCAACCAGATCGACATTTCTGCTAATTTCATCAGCGTGAACTTAGACAAAATGTGATTGACAATAGATCACTCACATTTACTTGTCCATTGGGAATCGAAAAAAAAAGATAATCCCAGTCTTTTTATGCCAGGAATTTCTGCAATTAATAGCAGCACAGAACTGCCTGCCCAGCATTCTCCAGCTCTGTTTCCGCGACCGCCGCTTGGTGTGCCACTGTCGCCCAGAGCTGCACGGGGATGGTGCGACTGTCCCCTCTTATCCTTCTTTAGACTTTGGTACTACGACCCTACAGACTTACCACAGCACGTCATCGTGTTTAGCACCATATTTTAGCATTCGCATCGTGCTATAGCTCAGTACTGACGATGGAGAGATATCAATGTTACGTTTAGTGGATAGAAGATACATTTCTTGCAGTTTATTATCGATAGTATATGACATGAACGCAGTCTGATCTTATATTAGATTCCTGTCATACGAAGCTCAACCCCTCCTGTGCCTCCCCTTGTCCACACTCTAGTCACCCACTATACTGTTAAGCACATTTAGTGTGTGTCCCTCACCCTTCATGCCCTACACCAGAACTATGTCTTCCCCCCTCCACTACACCACTTTCGAGCATGATGCCTCGCCTCTACATTTATTCAGTCCTTCCTTTGCATCCTCTTCTCTCGTACTCCTTCACCACTTACAGTACACTCTACCTCACCAACTTTCATTACTCTTCTTCCTTGTCGTCACATCCATTTTCAACGTTTCATTAACCTTTCATGTTCATTCTTCTTCCCCTCTCTCCTTTCACCATCCTTTCCCTTTCCGTTTACATATATCCACATCCATCCAGCTTTCATTCACCAACTTCTTACTTTCCTTTATTCACTTTTCTAAGCTTTCATTTTCAATCCTCTTCCCCTTCCTTCCCTCACCATCCTTTCACTTTCCGTTTACATTCATCCACGGCCTTCCAGCTCTTATTCACCCTCTTCTTTCCTTCCGTTCTTCACTTCTCTCCTGTTGACTCTAGGCTAAGCACAGCGGGTAGGCCAGATCATATCCGGAACACCGACCCGAGCCCCACCATCACACCTTCCCTACATGGCATCCAGTAAGCGGCCAGGCGTGCCAGGCGCAGGGCTTTTATGGCCATCAGATTGTTTCAAATGCGTTCAGAAGCCTTGGGGAATCAGTGTGGTGGTGCGTGGTGTGGGAGGCGGCGATCAGAGTCACGACATGCTGTGGTCTTGATTGCTGGGGTATACAAAAGGAGAGAGAGAGAGAGAGAGAGAGAGAGAGAGAGAGAGAGAGAGAGAGACACTGGTAGAATGGGATACAGAATCTTGTGTGTAAACTTCTACGTGCATTTTAATCAGTGGATATTTACGTGGCATAAGATAAAAAAAATCAGTCACTTCACTATGCTCCCTCCACAAAGTTCATTTTCTATAATATGCGCCATTTTCACATGTCTCTTTCCCTCTACCATATTTCCATATACGTCATCTCCTCATCATCCATTTTTCTCTTCACCGCAAAATTTTGTCCTAACCTTCTTCCTCTGTTTCTTCATCCACTTCATTTCCTTCACTGATCACGCGCCCACTCACCACCCCATGATATTGCCCCTTTTCTTTGCTTACCATTTCACCGTCTGTCACCTTCATCCACTACCATCCCTCTGGTGACTGCTCCTCAACGCCACCCTACCACATGACCATCAGTTATCTCGCGGTTTCATGTTTCACTTCCCTTGTACTCTCCACCTCTCAGTTCAGAAGTTTTTCACCCTCTACCGACCTTCTTTTCATCTGTATTCCTTCCACCCACTCCAGAACTTTCTATTTCACTCTCTTTCCCCTCCCCGTCCACTCACAGCTTCTCCACCACTCCACTCTTCTCTCCACCCACCACATCTCCACTCACTCACTACCTCCCCCAACAGTGCATCCCGCCTGCCAGCTACGTATTAGTGCCTCATAATAAATCTAGTGGGTTCTGCCTTACAAGGGGGTTGCCTTGTTGGTGGGTGTATTGTGGACCGGAAGTGTGGTTATTAAAGGCCTGTGCTGGGTCCGTATCTTTTACCAGCGTAATTTATGAGAGGCTTTGAGTGAAGGAAAGTCTGGAGTGGCTTATTCGGGGTCTGGTTACTGTATTTACAGATGAACCAACCCACCAATAAATTGAGTTACTTAACAACCCGGACAAGGAAACCGGTACACTCTCTGATGTCATATAGCTCATGATGGTGGTGAGTGAACCCTTCCAACGCAACGTCTCCCCCATAGCGTGGTGAATACTGCCTTCCTTTTGCCTGTCCATACTGTCATTATTTTTCTGCTGTCTTTTCATTCGCTCTTTACATCATGCCATGTGTGGATGATCTTGTCAGCACCTTCGTTAGTAAAGGCCAGCAGGACTTCCTTCATGAGATACAGTGCTGTGACCTTGGTAAAGTAACCTGATATGGAGCTGCTTCTTCACTCTCCGTAGACTTTCGGAATTCAGCCCTGTTAATCAGCAGAAAATGTCGGAGAATACTTCAGTTGGTCGCAGTTCACTGTTGTCAGTATCGATTTCTATGGATTATGGAGAGAGAAGCAGTACGAGTGACAGTACTTTTGATGCCCACTGTACTTGAAAGCAAGCCATAGAGTGGTTTGACATTCTGTGCCTGCTGTGAGACAGACGAGCCGAGGGAGCAGCACTTTCGGAAGATAGAGAGAAGTACCCTCGAGCTGTGTCCTTTTGTTTTGTCCTGCCTTTCTTATTGCATCACGGTTGCTATGCTTTTCCATTTGATATGGAATGTTGGAAGCTGGGGCGCTATAGGAGCTGAATGGTGTGGAAGAAGGGACAGATAGGACGGTACTTTAGCTGGATAGTGTGGCAGGTGGGGCAGCTGGGATGCTACAGGGGCAGGCGGGAGTGATGGCGCTGTAGCTGGCGTGAAAGGCAGTGTTTCAAAGGTAGTGTAGTTAGGGTGTAGTAGAGGCAGGAGGGAATGATGGCGTTGCAGCTGATGGTGTCAGGTGGACGCGGAAGTTGATGCTGGAGACAACAACTTGTATGGTGTTGAGGCAGTGTTGGTGTTAAACCATTGATGCTACTGGGGCAGCCTAAGATGTCCTGTGACCAACTGTCTAGTGGTAGGTCAGAAAATATGAGATTTAAGTACACAGTATGTAAAGTCTTTGGTTGTGTCAGCCTGACCAAAAAGGGCCCCCACACCTGCCAGACATCGCAGGTGGTGGCCAGGCTGAGCATCGTGTCTATAGTCAAAAACTCACTGACGTAATTGCATCACTTGAACTCACTGTATATGGCAGTCAGTCGCTTATTAGGCTATCACGGGATGCGAGGCAATGGAGCTGGGTCGGGTTTACGAGTATCATTTTGTTTTTTTATTCCTGATGATCTGGAAACAATTCGTTTTTATGTATATATAAAACCAGACTCATGTTACGACAGACACATACAACCAGTATCTCATACAGTCGCAGCGGGGAGCAGCCAATTGGATATATTAACGAGGTTTATAAAATTACAATGTGTGGGTAAGCCGTGGTGGGAGTGGAAGAGGAGGGGGCTAACGGAGAGGGGAGCGTGCTGTGGGATTGGTTACATACTGTATGTAAACCCACGTGTGGTTTATAAGGATGATGACTTTTTCTAAAGTTCCACTTAATTTTCTAAATACAAATATTAAGATATATTCCTTACATATCCACATTATTCTCATGTGTGTGTGTGTGTGTGTGTGTGTGTGTGTGTGTGTAAGGAGGAGGATGGGGTGGGGTGGGCAGGTGGATAACAGAGTTAGGTGAATTAACTTCTACCCTTTGTAGTCCACACCTTTGTTATCAGTATTCGCCTACCAAAATTTCTAGCTCATGTGGGAAGCATACGAGTATACATGTTGCCGGCACTGTTACTGTCACTGCTTCGTAAATACTTGTCTTGTGTTCACTGCACTGTTAGCACGGTCGCGTTTAGATTCGGTTTACTGGATTATACTGTCTTCGTTTTTCTGTCTTTTACTGGATGGAAGAAGGGCATTGCACTACTTGCTTCACGTATCACGTATCTGAATTTCCGTAGACAAATCTAAAATTTATGATTCTTCCAAGATGGAGTTTTACTACTTTTGTATTATAATGCTGTGAGGCTCCAGTCAGGATAAGGGTCGTGTTTTTTGTCCATAGACTTGAATCTCCCACATGTGGCTGGAAATATTTAATCATTAATGCCATCAGGAGCATAAGTAAGAGCCATTAGACACTGGGAATTTGGGTGACCTAATCTTCAAATCGTCCACTCTGCAGGGGATATTTTGGAACTGACTTGCCATTTAAAACTGGTAAAATTGGCGGGGAGACCAGGTATGTGAATGCAAGTGACTATATTTTCAGTGTTAAATCCGTGCCACTAAGTACATTTTTCCAGTTTACCTTCAAATTTGGGTAAATTTTCCTGTCATCATAAGAACATATGAGAAGGACGACGGCGAAGTGGAGGAGGAGGTGGACCTCATTACACTTGTCATTTGTGTTCTGTTGTCTGTTCAGTGTTATTCATGTGGTATTAATAAGTCTGACCCATTTCACTAGGGAAGCTGTCTATGGATGGTTCTCTCATGGTTTCGTACTTTCCCCTTTCCTTTTTTTCTGGATCCTGCCTCACCTCAGCATGCGGAGTTGGGGGGGGGGGGAATGGGTCATGATAATGAGGAAAAATGTATAATCATCCGCCCTTAAGGTCAAAACGTTTGGATTGGAGCGAGGTCAAAGAAAAACCTCCACTGAAAAAAAGTATTTTGAAATATTTTGCATAATTTATCTATTCGCAAAAATGTCATGGTGTCTGAAAACAACATACTGAGTCACTATCCCTCAAAGCAGGAGTCATTACATTTATTTCGTAGCTTATGGAATTTTAAATTGTTAATAAATTCCTTAAAGAAGTATCCGAGAAAATGTTTTTAAAAAGTCATCTTGAAATTAAAAGTTTCTGTTTGTAATGCATAAATATATAAAAACATTAATCGCTAGCGGGTTTTTACCAGCTTGATTTACAATGTTAAATAATACCTTCGGTAATTATTTGGAAGAAAAACTACTTCAAAGAAATCGTCTCAAAACCATGATTTCTACTTACTGTCACAGTAAGAACAGATGTCTGTTATCTTGTCTGGCAGATTTTCATCATGTTTCCATTTTTATATACTTCCATGGACTTGGACCAGATTATTATGGTAGTCTCTGCTTGCTTCACTCGCTTGCACCCCTAGTGATGACCTATTAATAATCTCACTTGTTTACATTTTCTCCTTCTATATTACAGGTAAGTGAGAGGTATGCCCGTTACGAAGTGCCGGTGAGGTATGTTAATGCTGGAGTAGTGTATGTCACCCATCCTTATTTCTTTCACCCATACACACTGCCTGCCTTCTCATATTTTAATCCAGTTGCGTGCACATGACATAGGTTGCAGTTTCTTATTAAACTAGACATCGACTGAATAGTTCTGCCTCGTAGTTAGGTGTTACGAGTGACGTAATAACCATGGGCTTAGTTGTTTTTCATAGGATGGAGTCGACACTGTCGAAGATTTGAGTAATGACTGAACGAATTGATGAATGGCCCATTGATATAGTACGAGTTATGACGATTGATGTGATGACGATACACAGATGTGAATTTAGGGGGGGGGGGACAGTGACTGATGGTGGTGGTGAGGACGACGATAATGATGATGATGATGATGAGTTTTATGTAAATTTCACTGCAAAACAGTCACTGCTAATGATGATGTTGATGATGATGATGATGATGAAGACGTTGATGTGGAGTTCGTGAAGAAACAGTGACTAATGATGATGCCGTGCAGCTCATGGGGAAGCAGTGACATGATGATATACAGTTCAACGATCGCAAGGAGTAGGTGCCTGAGGTGGGTCTAGTGACGGGGAGGTAGAATACGAGGAAGTAACGGAAGGCTTTGGGACAGAAATAGGAGGAAGTGAGGAGCAGAGGGAGGAAGAATAGGAAACGAGAGAATGTTATATTTGGAACAGGAATGAGAGGGGAGCAAAAAGAGGGTTAAAGGAAGGTGGAGTGTCGGATACCGTATGGGAGGGTTTGGAGTGGAGGGGCAGGAAGTATGAGGGAAGGAGAAAAGAGGTAATCGGAAGGTTGGATTACAGTCAGGAAAGGAAGGATTAGATGTAGAAGGAAAGAGCCTGTAGGATTGTAAGGAAGGACAAGATGGAGGGAATTGTTAGAAGCAGGTAGACGGAAAGAAGGACGAGGAGGGGTGAGAAGGTAAGAAAGAGGATGGAGGAAGGAAGACTTAAAAATAGAACCAGTGAAGGGAGAGGCAGAGGAAGTAACATATACAATAAAAGAAGTGGATGAGAAAGGGAGCAAGCAGGCCACAGATAAAGTTGCTGCTCATTGCTCCAATAGATTACTCCACATAATTTTGCTGCACAGTGTAAGAAAAAAATATTGTCAATCAGAAGATAGTTTACCCTTGAACTTTACTACTGTAGATTTATGACGTGGAAATATCGGATAACTATAAAAGGAAGATAA
>JAGKTI010037876.1:0-10817 GCA_018397915.1 Birgus latro | reverse complement strand
GGTTCCAGGGGAAGGTGTGTGTGGATGTGTGTGTGTGTGTGTGTGTGCGGGTGTATGTTGTGTGTGCACATGCATGAGTTTGCATGCATGTGTGCCTGCCTGCCTGTGTGCTTGCCTGCATGTGTGCCTGTGTGTCTGCATATCCACATCTGTATCTGTGTGTGCATAAGATAGAAAATTTAGTAGTATATCCAAACCTGGCATGAGAGAGAGAGAGAGAGAGAGAGAGAGAGAGAGAGAGAGAGAGAGAGACCTTTTTTTTTTTTTTTTTTATGTGTCCGACTCTGGGCATAGGCTTCATGCTACAGTATCTTTATCATTGTTTACTGTAAATTTATTTTAACCTCTGTACCTCTGCATCCATTGAATTTTAGGGGCACAGTATCAATATTTTAGAGATTTTTGCTTTTGCAAATTAAAACTTGTGTAACAGTACACTAGTAAAGAATTGCAAGGTGGAGGCTTTGTGGCCTTGTATACTACTGTATATAATTTTGAAATATTGCTGTTAGAGTTTTGCATACATTTTATAGAATGGGAAAGGATCTAGTTGCTGCAAAGCAAGATGCAGTCTTCATAAAAAAAAAAAAAATAAATAAAAAAATCTGCTCAGATGAAATGGTATCACTGAAGACATGTGGAGAGGATGGGGGATGATAATTGGGTACAGAGGGTGAGAAGTGTTAATATTGGGGGAGGGGTTGGGAGGGGTAGACCGAGAAAGACATGGGACGAGGTCATTAAATGTGACTTAAGGGTTAAGGGACTGAATACGGAGGCTGCCAGAGATCAAGCAGCGTGGAGAGCCGCCATTAGGTGACCAAGGCCGACACATGCAAGCATGTTGGAGCCTTCAAAAACGAAACGAAAACGAAACGAAGACTGCGATCAGTGATTGTTGCTTAATGTTTAGGATTATTTTGCTGTACAATACAAACTCTAAGTAACAAAATTCAATTTCCGAAAACCTTTACTTTCCAAAATATTTTCTTCATTCGTTATGGGGGTGTTATCACCTGTCCTCACATACTTGGTGCATATATGAAGACAGAATTTTTGTTGGGGCATGTATAAAAACAAAAAGCCTATACAGGGAATTTCACTGTATGTATAGTAAGTGGTACTGTGTGCTATTTATTAAATGATTTTATTACATGTATTGTGAATCAACTTTCCATTGTTTCCATTTACTGTAAATCCTTTGGAACCCAAACATTTCATATTTGAGGATTTTTATTAGATATATAATAATTAACACTTTACTTGTGTCAGCAGCTCTGGGTTTCGGGCAGCCCCAGTCACTGACCAAGATGGCTACTTGGCCCCTTCTAGCAACAAATTCATGCTGGCTGATCCCCCCAAAGGTCGCTTATCTGTGGCACACACAACTTCAGACAGCACTGAAAGTGGGTCTGGGCCACAGCAAATTGTAAACAACCCTCTTTATGCTGCTGGAGGCATTAGCAGTGATTCAGGAAGTACAGAAGAAGGAATGAAATCTGAGCCAGAACCTGTTTTGAATACTCAGCAACCTGCTCACCCACTCCTCTCCCCTGCTTCCACTGTTCCACTCCTTCCCCATCCTTCTCCAGACACTACACGCCCACTGAGCTCTCCATCAGACACATCATCACATGGTTACTTGAAGAGTAATGTTGTGGTCAACACAGACATGACAACAGTGCATTCACCAACAGCCTCCCGACATGCCTCACCTCCCCCATTCTCTCCATCAACATTGACACATCCAGGTATGTAAAGCTGCAGATAATTTGAAGGTTTCAGTGTCCATCATACATTTATCAGATTATCTATGTTTAACCACATGCCCAATCATCATTGTTTATGTATGTTCGGGATGCTCTTATTTAAGAAGTTCTTAACCACTCCACCACATCACAGCCTGTGCATCATTCCATCCATTAGCATATAAAATTATTGTATGGTATTTGTATGTAACTTTCATCTAGCCATCCATCATCCAATCCTGTGTTGCCCCATGAGGAGCATAGGAGCCTGGGGCTAGGCAAGTTGGTCCTGACATTTAAGATGAAAGTGACCAGCCTCACTCATACCTGAGGGGTATTATGTGACCTTGGATATAAACCTGCATAGACTCAATCCAATTGGAGCACCTTAATTACCCACTAAACCACCAGGTGCCCGGACTTGGGTGTATGGTTACCACCCAGCATAGTAACTGGTTTCCTGGTGTACAGGAAACCATTTGGCTTGTCACTCAATGTAGAGTCACCCATAGGCAGAAGGAAGAGGAAAGAGTGAAGGAAAGAAAGTCAGAAGAGGGAGTGTAAAGTCACCTGCAGGCAGAAGGAAAAAGAAAGAATCAAGGAAAGAAAGATGGAAGAGGAAGGAAGGAAGAGAGGAAAGGGCAGACACCCAAAGCAGCACTACTTCAGGTGGGTGGATGGTGAGTGCCTCTTCCAATTGATTAAATTCAACTAGGGTTTTGCCATTATACTGAAGTGGTTAACTTGCCTCCACCTGAACCCCATAAAGAGCAATGAGCCTTGTGAATGTATTTTATAACAGCAGTCTAACACTACAAGTGAGGAATACATGACTTGTCAAAACTGGATGTAACAAGCACCATAAATGTGCCCTAGTGTCATTGTTCACTCTAGTTAAGCGCAAGTGATTACAAGGATTAATAGCTGCAGGTGGGTATGTACTGAAATTTTACTCATTATTAGGTAATACAAAATATTTGGAACAGAAGCCTCTGCTCTTGCCTTTTTATTTTTTTATTTTTTTTTATAGCTGCTCTTTTCAATGTGCATCATATACAGTGGATAGTAATCTCTTTTTCTTATCTTAGACTACTTTGCATTTATTTTTATTGGTCTTTCATATATTTGATACTCTGTTCATGGTCATATGGTAAAGACTGGAGAATGAGAGCATAAGGTAAAGTACAGGATAGTTAAAATATTTTTACAAGTACAGCTGTACTTCATCATACATACTTAATCCTCTCAGTGTGATGATGAGAATTTATATATGTTAACTATTGACAGTATTTAAATCTTTTTCAGCTTAGGAAGAACTATCAGAATGAAATATCTGTGTGAAATATTTGAAGACATCAAAGAATATATATAATATTCACTCACCCCTCCTTATCCCTCATACCTAATCTGCCTTATCCCTTACACTCATGCCATCTTATCTCTCACTCTCCTCACCTCATCCCTCATGCTCACCTCATCATATCCCTCATACTCATCCCATCATAGCCCTCACATTCGCCCCACCTCGTGTATCAAACTTAATTTCCTCACTTCACCACCCACCAGATTCCTCCGGTGTGAGTGAAATGGGTGTAGACTCACAGGGTAACCCATTTACTCATGAGGTGGGCAGCGTACCAGGAGTGACGGCACCATTCACCACCAGCGACCTCAACTGCTGGGCCTGGCAAGTTGCTCAGGGCATGGACTATCTCTCAAGTAGGAAGGTTAGTAGGTGGTGAGAGAAGTTAAAGTAGTAGTTGTAGTAGTAATAGTAGTAGATTAACTCACCCTGTCTGGTTAAGTTAAATTAGTAGAAGTAGTAGTAATAGTAGTAGTAGTAGATTAACTCTGGCTTGTCTGGTCAAGTGAAGCCAAAGTAGTAGTAGTGGTAGTAATAGTAGTAGTAGTAGCAGTAGTAGTCATAGGTCAACCCTGGTTTGTACCAGTAGTAGTAGTGGTAGTAGTAGTAGGAGTAGTAGTAGCAGTAGTAATAACTGTACCTCAGCCTTGGTCTGTCTGGTCAAACGAAGTTAAAGTAGTACCAGCAGTAATAGTAGTAGTAGTAGGTCAAGCCCAGTTTGTCTGGTAGAGAGAAATTAAAATGGACAGACTATAGTATGGTCTGCTGACTCTTCACTTTATTTGCCTGGATTAAGTTAAGATAAGGGTTGTATTTTAAATTGTTTTGGTGATTTTGCAACTCCCTTTTCTCAGTGATTTATTCTGCATATTACACCTTACTCTTAACCCCTTACCCGCGGGGATGGCTGGACTGCGACGTGCCCCTCCCATGGGGATAGCAGGTAATCTAGACAATATACTTCTAGATCAATGGAAGTATCACTTAGCCTTTTCCCTTTTTTTATATATTTTTTAGTATGAGAATAGGTCATAAGGGACATTTCAGTGAGTAACGAATAGGGAAAATTCGTGACCAACTGCACGTGGGTGTTGCCAGGTGATAAATTAGCTACTTTATGGCCAGTGGGAGTATCAATTAGCCTTTTCCCTTTTTTTTTTAGTATATTTTTTTAGTATGAGAATAGGGCACAGGGCCCATTTCAATGGAATAAGCGAATGGAAAAAAACGGCTGGGAGTTGCGTTGCGCGGCCAGGCTGTAGCTAGGTGAGGGAGTGGGTAAGGGAGGGGAGGTGCGGAGGCGAGGCAAACAGAGAAAAATGGCTAAATTGGTAACACTGGATGCGAGTACTAGCAGTATTAGCAGTGCTGCCTATAGCTACACACTGACAGTACTGATATATGATACAAGACTGCACTTGAAAGCCCGGGCAATTTAAAAAATCCCTGGATCACAGAAATGACGCCCTGCAGTGTGGTACTTATGTAACGAGCTTCATGGAAGTGACGGCCCGTGGGTAAGGGGTTAATGTACACATTACACAACATTCAAGAGAAAGTTAAGGTGTATTATGCAATATAAATCACTAATGGGGAGGTACTATGAAGAATGTGCCCTTAAGAATATGATCCAAAGGTATATGGAGCATAGTGTGGTTTGGTGATTTTCCATACTACCTGCTTGAGCATGGATATGTCTGTTTCCCACAGGTACTTCATGGTGACCTAGCAGCGAGGAACCTTCTACTGGCAGATTACAATGTTATTAAGATCAGTGATTTTGGCCTTTCACGAGACATGTACAAGAAAGATATATACATGAAGAAGGCTGATGTCAGTATCTTACTATCCTGCATAGTACAGTATTTATTTATAGTAAAATTTGTGTGTGTGTGTGTGTGTGTGTGTGTGTGTGTGTGTGTGTGTGTGTGTTTGTTTATTTGTTGATAACTTGTAGTGGGATGTGTTGTAATCAGAGAGATTCATATGAACTGAAGTGCTTTCCTCAGAGTTATACATCATTACCAATATCATCTCAGACATCTTAGCTTACTCCCTCTTAGGAACCTCAGCAAGAGTTGGTTGTGGTAAAAATATCCTTGAAATACTTATTTTATTCCTACATGTTTCTCACTTAGAGATGTTTCTCACTTTTGCTAATCTTCGAACTCATTTCCCTATATTATCACTATATAATAAAAGTACTGTATGCACTGTATATTGAACATTGTCCTTGCCATCCTTTTGTTCAGTTTGACAGAGCCATTGGTGTCAGTATAAAGAAAAGCATCAGAGTGTTGTGTTTAGTATAACATAGGATTGACTTCATTCATAACACATATTAGTATTTTGTGTTTTGGTGCCGTAATATGTTTTTGCCATTATTGCTATGGATGGAATGTGGCAGAGGAAGATGGAAATGATGATCTGAAGTGTTAAATGTTGCTTTTGTTGTTGCCATCATAAACACACTTTTGCCTATCTTTTTTGCCTGTTTCTATATGGTTCTTAACTAATCTCTTCACTACTTTACTAATCTCCTCATTCTTTCATTAATCTTTCCAGATCTCATTAACCTCTCCACTCTTCACACATCTTGCCATATATATTTAAATACTGTAATTCCATATCTTTGCTAGTACTTGATCCAGATCATCATCACTTTCTCTAGATGATTATTAATCATTCCAGATCTTTGCTAATTTCTTTAGAGCTTTGTTGACCTTGCCAGATCTTTAGTAAGTCTGCCACATCTTTGCTAATCTTTCAGGTCATTAATAATGTTTCCCAAGTTTCACTAATCTCCCCATCTGTTACTAATCTGTCCATGCCTCACTGATCTCTCAAAATTATTACTAATCTCACCATGCTGCTCTGACCTCTCCACCCATTCTTGCCATCTGTTCTCAGGACCTGATGCCAGTCAAGTGGATATCAGTGGAAGCAATCCGAGACCGCATCTTCAGTGTGCAGAGTGATGTGTGGGCATACGGGGTGACACTATGGGAGCTGTTCAGTCTGGGCAGTGTCCCCTACCCTGGGATAGAAGTCAACAAGGACTTCCTCAGCTTACTTGAGAGTGGCTACAGGATGAATAGGCCCAAATATGCCAACCAGGATATGTGAGTGATTGTGGGCAGGGCTTGCTTTGGATAAGTTTCATGCACATACAGTAGCGGTAGCTTATTTCTGAAACTTGCAAAAGTGTCATCATGTACTGGTAATCATCCTGAACCTTTTCCCCACATAAAGCTGGTGTGGGATACAAGATTAATGGCCCAAATATGCCAGCTAGGGTAAGCGAGCATTTGGGGGCAGGTCTTTCTTTGGATAATTTTCACTTATTTCTGAAATCAGCAGAAAACTCATTTTCCTGACTCCTCTTCTTATCAAAAACAGGAGTGAACTCTCACTAAACTCCTTGAGTCCAGGAATGTGATTTATTCTTGCTCTCTCTTGATGATTGTATTCAGCATGAGGGAGACCTCTTGCACTGAATGGATAAGTGAATGCTATCTCATACCTCTTCAATTCGCAGAGTCTCTCCAAATATCATTAAAGACTTCCTCAGCTCCGGGCTCCTACACTCCTCGTGGGGCAATGCAGGATTAGATGATGATGATGATGATGGTGATGATGAGATAGTAGCCTAATGGTGAAATGGAAACTATGTCATCACATTCAAGTGGCCAGTCTGTGTTATAGATAAGATTAACACAGTGAATTGATGGATAATCTGATTTGTTGTATACAGTACTGCACTTTGCACCTCATCTTTAGCTAGACTACCAAAAGATGATATGATATGAAATGATCCTTATTCCCTTCTGTTTAGTGATAACTTTTTTTTTTTTCACTTTATTCTGAAGATCTCCAAACAGTTATCTTCATTAAGGGTGACTTAGAACTGTAGGGGTTGAATATAGGCTTAATTAACATCTCTTCTATAGCTTCTTCCAAAGTTGAATAAAATCATCATGTGGCAGTAAGAATAAAATAAAATGGACCTCACTGGATTCATGGGATTAATGTGGCCTAAATATGCCACGCAGTAAGCCACACATTTCCCTTTGAATGCTAGGATTTCTGTAAACTGAACAGTATCATTAGATATTTGCCTAAATAAATTTTCTGGTTTACTAGTAGCAGAAACAATTATACTTTAGATTGTTTTGTAGCTTGGCTCATAAATGTCTCTTATGTCAACAAAATCTTCTGGTGTTAGTTTGAACAAGATGCCCAGATCACAGGGAAAGAGTTACCCTTAGCCATTTTTCCATACCCCTTCACCTGTAATGTGCAGCTGTAAGAGATTGTTGTGAAGCTTTTAATTACCTGGAGGTTTCTTACTTGAACAGAATCTTCTTGGTGTTAGTCTGAATGAAATGGCTAAATGCATGAGCAACAATGGAACAGTTAGCCCAGTCTGTTCACTGATCTGTTTTATCTTACCCCTTCAGCTATGACCTTTTGCTCCGATGTTGGGCAGCTGAGCCCATGGAACGGCCTTCCTTCAGACAAGCTGCTGAGTACCTTGGAACCCTCATGTTGCCAGACCTGCGAGGGGTGAGGAAGGAGAGAGAAAGAGAGAGAGGGAGAGAGAGTTATCAGTAATTAGTTTATTAGTTGATAATCTAGTTACAGTAGTTTTTAGTTACAGTAGTTAGGTATTTGATTATGGTAGTAAGTTGCGACTCAGTACAGTGAAGATCAGTTTAATATAACCCAGCAATGTATGTAATCAGAAAAGTACAGTTCTACTGATTATAGGTTGGTACGAGGAATACTAGTTCTCATATCCAGTTTAATATATCCTAGTTGTGCATAAGTAGAAAGAGTAAAGTTCTGTTAATCCCAGGTTGTTAAGAGGTATGTAATTGCTGCCATCAAAGCCTCACTTGATGAAGAACCCTCCCCACAGGAGTACATGACAATGAACGATCCATACATGAGGATGAACGAGGAGCGGTTCCAAACACAGACTGACTACCTTAACATGATGTGTTCACCTGACTTCCATAACCTAATGAGGGGCGAGGAAGAGGTGGTGGTTGATGGAGTTGGTGACCATACCTACATCAATATCCAGGTTTGATGTTTTGCATTTTTCAGAGTGACTTTACTGTAACTTACTTTCAGTTCTGTACAGTATATATTTATAAATAGCATTGTGTTAATTTTATGTTTATCTTTTGTAAACAGTGTGAGTTTCTGATTGAACTGATTGAATTTACAGTTGGATAAAACAAAAAGGATGTCCTTGGCTGATGGGTAATCTGAGAGAGGTTAAGATTGAGATGTATTAGGTGTGGAAAGTTGCCACTCACCCTTACCCCCACCATTAGGTGGGAAAAAAGGTTATGATAATGATGATGATGATGAATTTAACAGAGCAAGATATGTATAATCCAAATACAGTATTCAGAATTTATCAGGAACACTCTCAGTTGGTGACAGTATCCAACAGTTGGACTATTAAAACTGAGAGTTCAAAGGGAAAGGCAAGGCACTAATTTCATTGGCCATTTATTGAATATTTGTGAGCATTAGATTATGGTTAACCTGCATCCCACATTACAGAATGCATTCAGCAGCAAGGAAGAGAAGGGTTATTTATGGAATATTTGTGAGCATGACACGATTATCCTACATATGACATTACAGAGTGCATTCTGCAGCAAAGAAGAAATCCTGGCTATTTATAGTTAGAAATTGGGGGCTTGGCATCTTTTTGGTGATTTTAGCTTTAACCTCTTCAGTTTACTGATACCTTTTTATATTTTGATCTCATTATTTTAAAGCAGTTTTTATCAAGTTATTAACAGTTTTTAATACCGGGGTAATTAATGAAGTGTATAGCTACTGTGATCCTCTCAGAAAGTCTCTCCTGATTTGAACAGAATAATTTAGAAATAGCCAGAACAATTGAAAAATACTGTACATCATCTTAGTGAAGGGGTTAATAACACAAACCTTACTTCACTGATCTTCACAGCCCAGTGATGAATCCGACAAAAACAGGCACTATTTAAGAATGAGTTCCCCCACCCCATCCACCAACTGCCAGCCGAGCCCACATTACCTGCCGATGTCCCCAACATCTCCCAGCCAGACCCCAACCTCTACATCAGGACCACAAGCCACACCTAGCCCTATGGCCAGCGTCTTTAGTCCTCGCCCTGCTGATTCAAATAGGTCAGTTCTGAGAGTTTTCCGGTTGTCTTGGGTACATGTAAACTTTTCATGTTGAGAGAGGGTAACATTTTCAGTATTTAGGTTTAGTTTGTTTGCAGTTCTTGTCATCTTGTTCTCTAGCAAATATAACCTCATATGTATTACTAAGAAGAAAGTACCCAGCTTGCAGAATAGGTCCACACAACATAACACACATAATGAAGCACTGCACAACACATGCTACACTAAGATGCAGACACATGAATGGTGTAGGGAACCCATGGGACAACCCATAGGAGCAGTTGTGTACCAATGGTCATCAGGTCTGCTGGACCAAACATATTGGAGTTAAGCAACAACAACAGCAATATTAATAATAATAATACTGTAATAATGACAGCAACAGCAACAAAAACAACAACAAAGTAGATGTGTGGTAGTTATCTGTTTGAAATGTAGATAGACCCCCACATACTTGCCTGCATAAGCTTCATCATCATTTTTAGAGCTGATTTGCTGGTTCCTCCAGTTTGCAGTAATATTTGTTTGTAAAAAGTTGTGGTATTTTAGAACACATGCTTTACAAAATGAGCACTTACTGTACTTTAACTGTCCACAGGTTCACATTTATTCCTGGTTCAGAAAATAACCCAAGACTTCCAGAGGTGACAGAAGAGGGGGATGAGAGCTGTACAACCCCTGCCTCTGAGAAGTCCACCTTAATCACTGATGATAAGCAGGAGGAGGGAAAAGTAGACCTAGGTAGGAGTAATGGGGAGGTGGCCTACACAAATCTCCCCAAGACTGACCCCAACTATATTAACATGTGATATAACAATAATCAAATACTGTACAGTAATGAACCTTCACTTGTAATAGAACTGTGTTTTACACAAGTGGCTTTGAATGCTGTGAGTAGTTCAGGTGCTCAGGTACTATAGTATATACAGACTATATATCCTGTACAAGGTGATTACAACTTTTCCATTTGAACCAAAGTTTGTATATAGAAATCCTGTATTTTATCAGTGACTGTGAATATAAATCCTGAATTTTGCCAGTGACTATGAACCAAAATGGTGCAGTTTACAGTATGCCACCTGTAAGCTTTTATGAGTTGCGCAGCACATTTTACATTCCAGATGTGTAAGTGTCTTTTTGTTGTTTGAATGATTATGAGTGCAGATAGTGGCATATAATTTCTTGAACATTTGTGGTGCTTCCCAGAGTAACAGATCGAGGAAGAAAATAGAAATATTATCAAGCTAAGTTACATCTCAACAAATGAAGGAACTCTGTCTCATAAAATGAAGTGATATTGCTGCTGTGCAGACATCTACAAACATTTTCTTTTTGAGATTTGCAGCAGATGACTTCATTAGTGGCTTAAAAATGGTGCTGATTATGCATGTCTGTAATGGAAAAAGAAGTGCTGTACTGTACTGTGCTACTGTATTGGTGTTTTATGAGTGTATTAATTTGACAACAGTGTTATTATGACCAGGCTCGTGGATGTGAACCCGGTGGACTGC
>JAGKTI010037875.1:0-10817 GCA_018397915.1 Birgus latro | reverse complement strand
ATACAGTAAGATCTCACTATAACGGACTAATTGGGGCTCAGACCAGTCCGAAATATGCGATTTTCCGATAAAAGCGACATCCAGACTTCTATCTATCTATCTATTGCCAGACGCCTCAATCCCGAACGGGGTGGCCACAAACAAATCGCCTCCATGTCACTCTGTCCCCTGCCATTTCACTACCACGCTCCCAACTCACACCCCCCTCTCTCCGGACTTTTTCCGATATATCAGACATTAGTCCGGATTGAATCGGTAGTTTTCACCACCATTGCAGTATTGTACTGTGTTATACCTTCACTACATTAATCAAATGGTATAATAATACTGTACTATGCACTGAAAAACATGTCTTTTACTTGTCTTATTGTGGTGAACATAGCTGAAGTTGTCAGGCAGTCCAGACTGCTTTCTGTCTATATCGGACTTTTTCTGATATACCTGTATAGGGGTTTAGTCCGGTAGCTCCTCGAGTCCGATAAAAGTGAATTCCGGTCTACGGAAGTCCGTTATATCGAGGTTTTACTGTATTGTGATTGTACAGTGTTTTTGACTATACAGTACTGTGAAGTGATTGTGTCTATTGAACATAGATATATTGTTTGTAAAGCATTGGGGCCCGTTATCAGCCGTTAGGCCTAGAGGCAGAGTCTGGTTTGTTATAGCGGGGTTTCCTCTCACCCTGCCCGTAAAATGATGTATTTTACCCTTATAGTGAAACCATTACTTATATCTGTGAAACATATAGTGCCTGGATTAGTGAAATATCTGACCTACCATAGCAGGCATTATGTTATGCCATAGAGATACATAGACATAGGCATTAGTTGCTAAGGGAACAGGCGGTCTCTTACGCTATACAGTAGGGAAGGGAATAACAGAAGAGGCTGGGATGGAATCATGTGATAGTGTTTTATATTGTATATGGTTCAGTGTGAAATATACGTATAAAATAGTGCAGAAAGTGTTCACCGAGAAATGTTGCATGCATTGACTGATAGCAGAAAGTTACGTAATGATCAGAGACAAGAAAATACGCCACACAGTGACACATATATGACATTATATACGTATGTCATGCAGCGAATGTTCGTGGAGAAATCTATTGTGTGCATCGCATGTGTTAGGCAAATGTGGTGCAAGGAACAGAGAATATGCCACACACACACACACACACACACACACACACACACACACACACACACTACCTAACTCATCTTCAATTCCTTCAAGTTCCTGCCAGGAGCTCAACACCTCTGGAACAAGTGAGTTATCCATATTTTATTGATTTGTATATTGACCTATTTCTACATTTCTATATTTTTTTCCACAAATAAGTATTGTTTTGTACATATACACATATGAGATGGAAGAAAGTTCAGCTTCAGTATCAGTGCCTAGCAAAAAGACTAGTGGTCATGTTGAGTTACTGAGAGCACTATCAAAGAGCTTATGATATTTCACGTGTATAATTTGAGTAAAAAAAAAATAATGATAATAAAATGTAATGAGCGAAAATATGTAAGTATTCGTGAGGCAGAGAAATTGAGCGTTTTTATCTCGCTTGCGGGTGAAGAAGAGTGTTCTATCTTCGTCATCCATTTACTCCAAAATTATTGAACATATCGATTTCCTGCAAGAACCATGATAAAGATCAGTGAATTCTACGTATGTACAGGATATAACTATGTAATTTCTCTAATGAAAAGTTGTGGTTACGTAGGTGGTTATTGTGTGTGCATGACGAAAGTGCACCGCGGCCGCGGGTACCCTGTAGTTTTTTGCGATTTACTCGGAAACTATGAGGCGTATCAAAACAAAAAGGTATCAGGAGAAAGCTTATGAAATTCTACATAAGATTATGTAATAAAAACATAAGGTGTGCGAGAAAACTTCTGCAGTATACCTCCCTGAACAAAAATCAATTTTTTTTACAAAAATGGCTTTTAGTTTTTGGCTATTTTCTCAAAAACTACAAATCGCATCACAACCGAACATACCTCATTAGAAAGCCAATGAAATTCTCTATCAAACCTTATAATAAAATTTTTCTGTATGATGGAAAACACTCGAAGGACGTTGTTGGGAAGTGAGATCAACATTCCAAAATGTTTAGTCATGGCGGTCTAGTGTACTTTTATTCGTATTTTTCTGGTTTTGCTTTTGGCTTATCAGCTAGAACAAACATTGGCGAATAAGTTGATGTGAGTTTCAGGGCAAAATTTTGAGGTTTGGGTGGCGAAAATGAGGCGAGAATA
This sequence comes from Birgus latro, assembly GCA_018397915.1. Lineage (NCBI taxonomy): Eukaryota > Metazoa > Arthropoda > Malacostraca > Decapoda > Coenobitidae > Birgus > Birgus latro. Next base: position 8,559 of record JAGKTI010037875.1, on the reverse strand, counting down.
TGTGTAATTTGCATACTGCGGACTGCCAGCGGAGCGCACAGGGGAGTAAAATCGTCAGCTGTGAAACTTAATAAAACTTACCGTGCGCGAAAGGGTTAAAATACATACTAGATTCGTAAAATCCATCCTAGACAATTTACCAACCATCAAAGCTCCAGGCCCAGATGGAATTCCTCCAGTTGTTTTAAAAAGTGCTTCCCAGAACTTGCCTCTGTTCTAGCTCAGTAATTCAGACTGTGCATACTTCTTCATTCCCTGCTTCATGGAAAGAAGCCAATATCCACCCGATTCCCAAGAAAGGAAGTTCCTCTGACCCTTCTTATTACAGACCAGTAGCTATCATGTCTTCTCTTTGGTTAAGTACAGTATTTGAAATTGTAATTAATAAGCACATAGTTAAACACCTTGAATCCAACAACTTACACGAAAGATCCACCATTGATATACTCAGTCTCCTGACTCATACCATTCATCAATTGACCAACATGGAGAAACTCATGTAGTAGCCCTTGATATTTCAAAAGCTTTCAACAGAGTGTGGCACCATGCTATCCAAACTCCCTTCCTATGGACTAACATCATTTGTTCCTCAGCTTTCCTCAGTGACAGAAACCTGAGAGTAAAAGTAAATGATGTATATTCCAATTTCCACTTAATTACGCCGGCGTGCCAGAAGGATCAGTTTTGGCGAAAACCCTATTCCTAGTTCATTATCTGTCACCCACAATCCCATCCATTCATAGGCAGATGACTGAACATTTCACAGTTCATTCACACTCAAACACCCATTCACAAAGTTTAATATCTCTTACCCTTAACTCACTGCAGCCATCTCCATAAATCAAGACTTTTCTAAGATCACTGATTGGGGACAAAATAACCTCGTCTCATTTACTGTAAATACAATTTACTAATAGACGGATATTGACAGATTCATATATTACCTTCAGTGCTACTAATATTCCCATCTCTAGAGATGTTGAAATTCTGTGTTTCACTTAACAATTCCCTCAGCCGGACATCTCATGTCAGATCGATTGATAAAATCGGCTCAAAGAAACTTGGATTATTGTTCAGAGTCTGTAACTTTTTCACTGGCGAGCAGGTAGCTATAATTTATAAGTGTCTTGAGCACTCTCAGCTAAACTATTGCTCACCCTTGTGGAATGGATGTGGAGATTTTTCACCAAAACAACTAGACAAAATTAAGAAAAAAGCTGCTAGAATTATTAATAACCCTTCTATTACAAATAAACTACCTTCCCTACAAGTAAGAAGGAATGTTGACTCCCTTACATTATTTTACAGATACTTTATGGCAAATATTCAGATGAAGTTGCATCCATTGTGCCACCTGTCCATGCCTTCCCTCTTGCTACATGGGCATCTGGTAGCACTCATAACTGGAGTGTCACACAGCCTTATTGTAGAACTTCTGCCTATCAGAATTCTTTTATTCCCCAAACTGCATCTCTGGAACTTGCTTTCTTGGAATTGTTTCCCCCAAACTTCAACCTTCAACTATTCAAGTCCAACTGTTACAGATTTTTATATGAATTTAGGGCACCAGTAATTTGGTGTATGGATTATTTTTTTTATTCATTTGTTTTTCCTTCCTCTGTTTTGTTATTTAAAAAAAAAAAATGTATGCAGATAGTTTGGTTCAGACTGACAGCAACAAAGGGGTTGTGGAGAAATTTAGAAATTGGAGGAGTTTGAGAGTAAACTGGGGAAAGATGAAGGTTAAGGTTGAGTTGGATGGATAGGCATGTTTGTGAAGTGTGGTCAGTGTGTTTGTGCCAAATGCATGAAAGATATTGGTTGTCTGTATTGTGTTTTGTTTGTAAAGATTAGATACTTAACCCGCTGACTCCCATCGACGTATGGGTACGTCGCGATGTTTTGTCACAGCTACACCAATCGACGTATGGGTATGTTGCGCAATTGCAAGGGTCATAATTTGCACAATTTTCAAGTTTCATGGGTGATTTTTGGTAGGCATATGTAGGAGACCTTCCTCTACCTGCTGTCAAGCGGGGATACTGCCTGGCCCCACCTAACCCCCCTCCCCCCCTTCCCCCACACTGGGCATTTCACCTGTTAGCAGTAAGCTGGTCATTGAAGGTATGTTGCCCCATGGTCTCTCCAATGACGAAATTCACGGTGAAAGTGATTCCTGAGGTGGAGGACAAAGAAATAAAGAAGCTAGAGCAAGAAACAAACAGAAGTGATGAGGTGGTAATGTCATAAAGGAAGGTGCCTTATGTGAATGTGTTTGGTGACTGAACAATGCTTCTGTTGCCTATATAAATGTGTTAAAACCAATATAGTCTGTTACTACACATAAATTCACACCAAATACATAAATAAATACGTAATTGAAAGTGGCTTGAATTAATTAACCCTTCCATAGTTCATTTTCTTTACCCAGGTACCCTGAAAAAGAAGGAAAACGTAAGATTGCATGGCACCTGTATCAACAGTTTTAAGATTTCTCTATGAATTTTCAATGTTTCTCACCAAAAGCGAAGGTTTGAGCCAATAAAAAAAATTTCCAAAAATGCTCGGGATTTTGTGGTATTGTAGGTTGGAAATCAGTCGGGACGTGACGGGTTAAGAGATGTGTTGTAAAAGCTATGATTATAAGATCGTTTATGAGAGAGCCATATGCAAGAGTGGTTTTGTGTGCTCTAGCCAGGACTGGGGAATATTACCACAGGGAAGGGATGTACCTTTTGAGTGTATTGATGAGATTTAATACATAGAGGGTATAATTTACATGGAGGGTGGTACACATGCAGGCTGAGTTGTGAGAGCCAAAGATGGTTAGAACAAGTTTAAAGAGCTATTGCTTCAGTTGACAGTGAACTTTCTGTACATATAAGAGGTTTCAAGTGTAATGTTCTGTGGTAGTAAAGCAAAGGCTGTAAACCAAAGGGATGTGGACAAGTTTGAATGCACTGAATTGAGAATGGTGATATGGTTGTGTAATGCCACACAGAGGAAGGGAACAATATATGCAAATTTAAAATGGCACTTGGGATAGTGAGTGTTAGTGAGATCATGCATACAGCTCAACTGAGATGGTAAACATGTGGAGAAAACATGTGAGAGCGACTGGTTGAAGCATTGTACAGACCTGAATGTGGAAGGGAGAACCTCTTCATGAACAAGACCCAACCAGAATGCTGCAAGAGATGCTACAGCTTGGAAAGTAGCCATCATGTAAAAAGGACTGACCCATTGAAGAATGGAACACTGCCTTTGAAAATGTATTTATGTAATGTTGACAGATGCAGCAGTGTATATAGTGTGGTATTAAATTTGAGGTAACACTGTACTACCTTGTTTCCTATTTATTAACCTATTTAAGGGTATGCACTGGATGGACTTGAAGTATCCAGCTAAAGAGAAGATGTTTTGACTTTCTTGGCTTCCTCTCACGTAAGTGAGGTGTTAGTATTAAGGCCTCTGTATGATAAAGAGACGGTAAAAGTACCGGTACTTGTTAAGGGGTCATCTATTTACTTAAAATTAGAATGGCAGTCACGTTTTCTTCAGTTCTTGTAAAGCAGCAGTCATTTGGTTAAGTACTGTAATGAACTCAACTGTTGTACCATAAATATAAAGGTTCATGTACAGAATATTACAGGTAAATATCTTACAGTGGCAACAGCCTAGAGGGTGATGTTTTGACGTGGCTGAGGTGTCAGCTTGCTGAAGCGACCAATCTCCATGACCGTTCCTTAGTAGCTCAGCTTCATGAGACCCTCCGCTGCGTTCACCTCTTTGATGCTCAGGTAATGGAATGGATGTTGATTTTCTGGCATTATGGTAGAAGAGAGAGATACATAGTATAATACCAGGTAGTCAGAATGTGTATAGTATCATTCCCCACTGTAGAAGAGAGAGAAAGAGAGATATGGGATCATGTAAGTTAGTCTTTCTATGTACAGCATACCCTTGTTTTACAGCAAGGGTGCTTTTGAAAAAGTTCATTGCATAATAACTTATTGTATATTGAGTTAATTACAGTAAGTCCTCATTTTTCGTTGTTTTGATATTACGTCAAAACGTCGCGAAACTTGAAACAATGAAGTGTGAAGTTAACAATGGGAATAATAGTTGGACATTCCAGTGGGACAGCTACCTTACCATATCAGTCCTATAACACCAAACAGGCCCTACCCAAAATTAAATATGGAGTGTTTACTAGTTGCTTATACAGCATAACACAATAAACATGTACCTGAAATGACGTTAGAACTGTTATAAAGAGCTGCAACACCCAAAATCCTTACCAGAAATAAAGTAAACATTGGCATGAGTAGCAGGTGAAGGTGTGTTGAGGGTGGATGGGCTAGTTACTGGGTGACATGGGCCCCTCTGGGGAAGTCCTGTCACCTAAGCCGAAGCCCTCGAAGTCGAATTCAGGCTCCAGCAACTCCACTTCCTCTCTGTCCACTTCTCCTCCTTCATCTTCCTCTCCTGTCATGTCTAAGTCTTGCATAATAGTAGCCACATTCTCTGTCACATTAAAAAAACGTGTGATCCTGGCTTGTCTCTACTCCAGTAGGTTTCTGTTGTAGACTGCCATCAATTGAGACTTCAGATCATTCAAGGTGGATGGGATCTGGGTAGCCTCAGGCATACTCCCAGTGTATGTCTCAAAGGTTGTTCCCATGTCGGTTATGGTGGACAGGCTGTGGGACAATTTCTGGGTGGTCATCTTCTCCTGTGCAGTGTGATCTGGCCTTTCATTCTTTTCACTAGAGTTCATCTCTTTCTCTGTTATGTCAACCACACCTGAGTCTAAGTCGTAGTGTGTCAAGTGGTGTCTTACAGCCGTTTCGTCCACCTCTGCTGTGCATAGGCATGTGCGTCTGATCGCACAAAAAAAAAAAAACTCCATTGGGTGAATATTGATACAGTAAAAAACAGTGGCACAAATAAAGATTAAGGGAAAAAAAAACACAGACACATTTACTTTATTGTTATTTTATGTGCACTCAACTGCTTGTTGAGAGGTTCCTTGTTCTTCCTTAGGGGTATAATGCAACATAAGAGTAACCAACATTACCGATTTTCATTACAGTACTGCATATTCTTCCCCTGAATTGTTCTAACTAACACTTGGTTGGTTAACTCTAAAAACTAACTCCATTAGGTGGATATTGATACAGTAAAAAACTGTGGCACAAATAAAGATTAAGAGGAAAAAAACACAGACACATTTACTTTATTGTTATTTTACGTGCACTCGCCTGCTTTTTGAGAGTTGCCTTGTTTTTTCTGAGTGTCCTTATGTTGCTGTCAGGAGCCCCAGTCAGGTGACGTATCTCAGGGGCTGTCAGCCTCTCCTCAATGAGTTGCAAAATTCTCTGCTTCTTGTCTGCACAAAAAACACAATGGTGAAGGGGTCTGTAGTACTGCCGCTGTGTCAATAGAGGGCAGGGTGGTCGCAAGATGGCCGCCAACAAATGACCATCGGTATGCATCGTCTGCTGAGTGTCGGCTGCTGGCTGGAAGCGGCAACGAAAATTGGGAAAAAGTGACGAAGTTTGAGACATGTCGGAAACTTTTTTCTGTTGCAAAAAATGAAGCGTCGAAGTAAAATCGTCGAAATATGAGGACTTACTGTATAACATAGGTTCAGTGGGGATATGTCTTTGGCTAAGGGTCAGCCACCTAACAGTCTAAATGCAAGTTTCCAACTCACTTAGACTGGCTATGATTTCACCCCACTGCACATCACTCGCTGCTTACTGCCAAAAATAAGGTTAAAAACAACTTTTCAGCTCGCTTAAACTGATAGTTATTTCACTTCACTGTACTTCACTTGCAGCATGATGTTCATGAACTCTAATGCCACACCATTGTTCTATCACTGACGCTAACACACTCGATAGTGACGAGTATAAATGGCATCTTGGAACTAACATGGGACCATATACGTCCATGAGGACATTAAAATAACCTAAAATAGTGATCGTGTATCGACAAGTGAGGCTTTGTATGAGATTGTCTTCATCGTAGAAGTGAAAATTCTGTTTACTACGTTAAAATAAAGTCCTAACATTTTCATCATCGTATAAGTGATTTATTGCATACCAGTTCATCGTATAATGAGGGTCTGTTGTATATCCTCTCTTTTAGCAGTTTCTCAGATAACAGTGGCTATGATAAATGCAGTATGTGGACAAAAGAGCATGCATGTAAGTTTAAATATTGAAGAAAATAATTTCCATTACAGGGAAGAGAGCAACTAGTCAGAAGCTTAACAGATGACTACCGTAGCAGATCACCTTATGTTGCCTACCTTGTCCGGAGTAGACAGGGATTGCTCACTACCATTGCACACCTTGAAAAGTGAGTCTTGTCATACAAGGCATTTAGTTTAGTGCTGAAGGGGAGAAGGTGCCAGTTTAGTGGAACAGAATTATGGTCATTGTTGAATGGTATAAATGGTAAAGAGAAAAGTAACCATCCATAAATTAAATTGATACTGGTAATAATAAAAAAATTACATTACATTAAACTGATATAAATAGGATAAACTATTTAGTTGTTTTCTTCTGATAATGGCCATATTATTTCTTAGGTATTTAGTACTACCTTCTGGAAAAACAAAATTATGTAGTGGTATGTATGGTATTACTGACTGACAGGTGAAACTGCAGGCTGTTTGGAAAATAAGATGACTCGGCAGAATATTCCGAACTCTTATTTTTCCATTCAGTGTGTGAAGATCTGGAGAAACATTTTTATACCCCGTGTTGGAAACAAGCCAGTATTGTCACTTACAACAATTAAATAAAGCTGAGACATTATTGACTTCATTATCTCAGCTTTTAATTTTGGTGATTGCCCCTTCAGCACTAAGTGCCTTATACTGTATACCAGTAAATAAAGTACAGTATTCAGGTAATATGAATTTTATAATTCTAATACTGTATGGTTGTAGATGGGGACACTTACAATTTACTCACTCACTGTAGTGCAGCAGTGTATTATTACACTGAGTGACAAGCCAGGTGGTTTCTTGTCACCCAGGAAACTACTTGTCTTGAAAATAAGGAATGGCACTGATGCTGATAAATTCCATTCCTTCAGCTAATGTTAAGAATGCGGCAAATATTGACTCCTTGGTATTGATGTTCTTCATTGTTAAGGACAATGATGATGGTAATGTCATTCCAATCTTTCAGGCTGTTAGCAAGAATAAATGCAGACACATTGGTAGTGATGTCCTCCATTGTCGGGGAGTGTGTGCGATTGTTCCTTGAGCGGCGGGAACAGACTCTGAGCCGCTTTACCCATGACTTCATGCAGCTCACAGCTCCTGATGAGAAGGTCCAACTTGTAGAAAGCTTCCTTTCACAGCTTTATGCTGATTTGGAGCGAGATCCTGTGTGGATAAGTAAGTACAGTAGATAAATTGGGAGAGAGTTTCCCATTAACTTGTATATACTGTATAATGGTGGTAGGTGGGGACTTTCACCATCCACTCACCTGATGTAGTGCTGCTTTAGGTGTCTGCCCTTTCCTCTCTTCCTTCCTTCCTCTTCTGTCTTTCTTTCCTTCATTCTTTCCTCTTCCTTTTGCCTGTGGGTGACTTTATACTCCCTCTTCTGTCTCTCTTTCCTTCACTCTTTCCACTTCCTTCTGCCTATGGTATCCAAATTATGGTGCCTGGTGGTTTAGTGGGTAATTAAGGTGCTCCAATCAGATTGAGCCTGTGCAGGTTTATATCCAAGGGGTGGTTAGGGTTTATTGCTCATATAATACCATTCAGGGATGAGTGAGGCTAGTCACTCGCATCTTAAATGTCAGGGCCAACTTGCCTGGCCCCTGGCTCTTGCGCTCCTCATTGGGCAGCATAGAATTGGATGATGAATGGATGGATGTTGGTAATGATTTTAACCCGCGGATTGTGCAGTTACAGTATATACCTTTTTTTTTTTTTTTTATCCCACCCTGTGGTGTGCAAAGAATGAAAAAATAAAAATTATAGTTTTTGTTTATTATAAACTTGAAGATAAACACCCAGGGTATCATCTGGTGAAAAAGAAAAAAATCTCTTTCTCACCATCTCTGCATAGCACCATGCGAAGTTTGTGTAGGGGTGGAGTAGTTAGCAGTGGTGTACAGCCACTGGAAGGTTAGCACAGCCTGAGTTGTGGCTTGCAATGCGATGCTACCCATCCTGAGCTATGGCTCGCAATCCATGGGTTAATATGTACAATACGATATGGTCAGAAGTTTTTCTTATGGTTTTGCTGGAATGCAATGGGAATGTTATTAAGGTAGCTGACTGATGGAGGCATATACTAATACCAGTACTGTTTCTTTTGTTCTACAGGTAGCACAAATGAGCAGCTGGTGGCTGCTCAGTTAGCACTAGAGCGAGGGGTCATGTCTCATACTTACATTCATGCATTGTATCCTAATGGTGATGGAGATGTGTCCAGAGACCAGTGAGTGTTCTGCCAACTCTTATTTATTTACCAATATAAATAAATAAATAAATAAATAAATATTCATTTATATTTTTATTTA
>JAGKTI010037873.1:0-10818 GCA_018397915.1 Birgus latro | reverse complement strand
TACTACTACTACTACTACTACTACTACTACTACTACTACTACTACTACTACCAATGGCCATACAATATTCATCAACACTCAGGTAGTCAGCAGCCGCACGAGGGATGCTGTAGTGAATAATATAGTAACATAAACCTACACACTTGCATATATCTTCATGCCTCGGCGGGTCCACTGGCATATATTAGCTGACTGGTAAAATTAGATGTTAGGAAAATGTGTTAGGGAGTTAATGTTTTCTCCTGTGTGAAGAGTAGCTTGATGCTGTTAGGCAGTGGTAGGAGTGGTGCAAGAACTGAAAGAGTATCGTGTGGAGGGCTTTTCTGTATATGTTAAACTTTAGTCTGCTGTCACCTGAAGGAACTGGGCCATTTTCACTGCTTCAGGAGCAAGTTGTGTGAAATTCATTGAGTTTTAATTATGAGGTAAGAATGAGTCTCTGTTCTAGTCATATCAGCCCTCCAGTCTGACAACACATAACCATCAACTGAGCTGGGAGGAGTTAGATATATTCGTCAAGGTAGAGCAAACGTGCTATATTTACCCTCCTTATCACATGTCTGTTTTAGAGGTATTTCAATTTGGTTTCGTGGCTGAGTCCTGGATGAGTCTCCCCTTCATTTAATTTAACTTGTTCTTTTTCTGTTGACCGTTTTGAAGACCGTACATTTCCCAAGACCTTTTGAAGACTTGGAAAAAAGAAAAATGCTGATTGTTTCGAAAACCTTAGTGACGTGGGCTGAGACTTGAATTTCAATTGGTTGCCACATGAGTTCACTAATGTTTTCTCTTTTCTTTTCCCTTTTTCTATCCAAGGACATATTTTTAGTTTATTTTCGGTACCCTCGGACGGTTGTATTCATCTTATGTGAAAATTTCCCTTCTGGAGGGGTTAGATGAAGCCTTTATGAACCCCCTTAGTGCGTGTTGCCCTCACCAGTGTAAATAAATTCATCTGACGAGAGTAAGAATTGAAATAGGCATCGTCAAACTGAAAGGACTAACAGGCCTTTCAAACTAGAGGGGATAGATTTGCCTTTCACTAACCCCATCATTACCACACATCTCCCTAAAGCTAATTACAGATAGCAGCAAAAATTAAAACAGAAAATAAAAGACGTTCTGAGGGTGAAGGGTTTGAATAGAGCCTTTTGTAGAGATGTGAACCATGTAGCCACACACACACACACACACACACACACACACACACACCTGGGTTTGTTACCTGCTGATAAACCTTAATGAGAGTCGGATTAACGGCCCGACCTCTCAGATTAGACCAGTTGATAAGGCTGTGTAATTTAGTATCCTCCCTTCCCCCTCTGGTCCAGCCATATTTTACTGGGGGGCTGGGGGGAGGACAGCTTGACAGGGCGAAGTTTGGCAGAGATTTTCGCGACCTGAGTCATTTGAATTCGAGTGTCATTTTTCATTCATCATACATGAGTGACGAATGGTCGCTTACTCTTCCATAAATTTACCGGGGCGATGGGACTGATAAGGATAAGATAAGCATTTTTGAGAAGGTGTTTTTATTTCAACGTATTTTTAACTTATTTTCCCTTTTTCAACGTATTTTTAACTTACTTTTAACTTATTTTTCATTTCTGTCATCGTACCGCCAGCGACAGAAGTTCGTTTACTGTTACACCGAGTTTTATTTCTTTCTCTCGCTCCATCTTTGTTCAGGCAAGAGTTTCTACGATTTCACTGTCTGAATTTATTTTTCCTGTCCATTATCGTAGCCAGAGATAAAAATTTCCCTGTCTTCCACTGCGTCTTTTTTGTATGTATTTTTACTCTCCATCGCCTTGAAGTCAGTCATATAAATTCATCTACTATTGTACTGCTTTTGCTTCTACCTTAGGGCACGTCTGTCACTTTCCTCCATGACCCGTCGCATTAGTTAGTATCACGTATGGACTGAAAAACACACAAACCCTCTCTCAGTTTAGAAATATCAGCAAGCAGAGGAAAATGAGTTGTAGAAGATATAGAATACTAATCGAACTTTCGTCACGGATTGTACATTATTACCCTTGCTTAATCAGGTTGTTTTGATTGTCAGAGAAGTTGCAGTTACGCCAGAATTATTACTTTGGGTGTAACTGGAGCGTGGCACGAGATGAAAAATTACTTGTTTTGCCATGGGTTTAGTATATCCCCCACGTTGACCAAGTTAGTTATTCGTGCCTAGATAAGCGTGCAGTGACCTCGTTAGTGTAGACTTCTGTGGACTTGTTTTTTATCAGTGTGTTTCTGGATATAGCGTACGTGTTTATATCTTCGTGTGTGTTAGTGGTGCAGTGTCGCATGTCAGAAGAGATAGATTACATAGCTGCGAAAGAATAATGAGGTGTGTTCGTCATCATCATCATCATCACAGCCATCATCATCAACATCAACATCATCATCATCATCCCGCCTCTTTCGTACAGGGTGACGTCGCGGTGCATCACTTAAACATCAGGTATACCAGCCATTCCGAGATGGTAAACAACATTCTTCTCATTTTCACATCCATCTTGCCCAGGTGTTTGAGTCTCTTTACTGAGGATGTACAGAGAAACAGCTACCCTTTCAGTTCCGTCTGAAGAAAATTTACACTTGGCGAAATACAGTGAAAACCCTATCTCAATTAGTGTGTGTTTCAGATGGTTCGATTCTTCCTCTTTGTATTGGTCAAACTTTGAGGAGATATGTGTGTGTCTGTCTGTACTTCGTCCTTCGATTCATTGTACACAGCAGTTTCATTTTTCATTATGGAATACACACGGAGTTCGCTGTTTCGAAATCCCATGGTAGTTCGAACCACGTGAATTAATTATATGAGTCAGTGATGTATTTCAGTTGCTTTGTCATTGCCGCAGAGTACGCTTATAATTCACTGTTTCGAAATCCTGAGTTGTCAATATTGAACTTAATATTCGCCTCACTGCAATGGAATCTTTATTTTATTTATTTAGTTATTTATTTTGTTACTTGTGGATGATTTTGCAATAATTCGGGCAGATTTTTCGAACTGGAGGGGTTAGATGTAGCCTTCGTTAACCCTTTCAAGACGAGAATTCTGCCTGAGCTGAGTAATCATCTGGAGATTCCAATAATAATTTTAGAATTATCAGTGCATTATTATTATTATTATTATTATTATTATTATTATTATTATTATTTTATTGTCATCATTATTATTAATCTATTTTCTTTTTTCTTTTCTTTTTTTTCTTGGCCACGTAACACATATCAACCTTCGATACAAATTAAAAATAACTGAGCATTTACTCCTGACATTTCGCTTATTTGCTTTCGTGTAAGCGTCGATCTTTTTTCTCCTGTTATTAGCACGTCGTTTATTGGTACGATTGCGACATTGGCTGTTAATTACGAGGGAAATTAGGCTTGGCTTTTAGCATTTTTTGGTTTGTATGTTTTTACCACTTGGATATTAAGTAGCATTAAGGAATGAATTAGCTGCAGTATGTTAACTTTTAGCTGAATAAAATCGTCTGGCTTTATTCTCAGTCTTAAAGTTGTTCAGAATCCTACTTTATTCATGGATAATTATAATTTCTTTTAAACCCTTCAGTATTGTGATTATGATGCCAGTCGACGATTTAACTCAGCTGAAGAGAAGAGGGATTTGAGACTAAAGAGGTTAAATATTGTACGTAGAGCCTTCACTAACTCCTTCCCAGCAAGAGATCTCCCCTCAGCTGAATGAAATCGTCTGGTAGTAGCAAGAATAAGGAATAAAGACGATGCTGTGTGGAGGAAGATAATTTACTCTTAACTCCTGAGATAAGTTGTCTAGTCGCAGCAGAAATGGAAAAAGACATCACTGCATTGAAGAGGTTGGCGGTAACTCATTTTATCATAGTAGCAGTAGTAGTCTTAGTAGTAGTAGTAGTAGTAGTAGTTGCAACCCCAGGCTTATTTGGATGTAAACCCAGTGGACTGCAGGCCGAAGTTGCCCATCTGTAGTCCACCATCCTCATTTCGGGGGTTAGGGAGGGGAAGTGAGGGACGTTTTCTATACCCAGACAGTGGAGCCAGCCGGTAATATCAGTGCCACCACGTGAAGGCGTCCCTCCCTAGCACCCACCTCATCTTACTTACGGTGATTAATTTCCCCTCACTCACCTGACCCCTCTTGGCCAAACACTGCACCTGACCCCCCTCACAAAATACATCCTGTCACTGTGTACATAGCTGAGAATTATAGCCTTTAATTAGTCTAAATCAGATAACGTGTTTCTGATATATTTCTTGTTATCTCCAAAATTATTAACACTTGATTAGATGTTTAGAAGTAGTGAGGTTTGTTATAGCTTTCATTAACCCCTTTCTTCATTCGAGGCCTTTCTGACCTAATAAATTCGTCATCTTCCTAACATGAAAAAAATCGTCCGGTGGGAAATAAAAAATACCGACTATAATCATGTTGGGGTGGTTAATCACATCCACCGTCAGCGGTTCTTTGTAACTTAAAAAAATCGTCTACATTCCTACCATGAAAAATCTTTAGAAATCTTCATCCTTTCTAACTTAAAAAAATCGTCTGAGGGTAATATGAGATCTCTGGAAAATATCGGTCGTTGTGGTGAAGCCGTTAACCTGTAGCCTTAGCCAAACACCTGCGCATGGCCCCTCACAAAGCAGATTCTGTCGCCGTGCACACAGCCTGAAGTTATAAGGGTGTGCACACAAGATTAGCTCAGCAAGGCGGACAGTGGGGGTTAGGTGAGGGAGAGGAGGGGCGTGTTTGAGATCTTGGGAGGAACCTGGGAAAGAGGGGAAGAAGCGGGCGTGTGCTTGAGTGGAAGTGAAATGTCTTGGCAGAAATGAAGGGATGATTGGAGTGAAATACAGAGTTTGGTTAGAATACTTACTTTTTTCGAAGGAGAAAGGGGTGGTGATTGAGTTTCTTGGATAAGCCATTGTGAGAGAGGAAGAAGTGTGTTTATGCTTGAGTGGAATGTAATGGCATAGGAGATTATTAGATTGATTACATTTTGTCAAGGGGTGGTGGTGCTTGAGCAGCTTGAAGGGGCGTTTGTGAGAGAGGGGAAGAAGTAGATGTGTGCCTGAGTGGAGGTGAAATATCTGGAAGGAAAGAGAGGGAAAATTGAAGTGAAAGAGAAACGTAGCGGAAGGATTGATAGTTTGGTTTATTGGGTTTACTATTTTTTGTGAAGTCTCTGAGGAACGGAGAGAGAGAGAGAGAGAGAGAGAGAGAGAGAGAGAGAGAGAGAGAGAGAGAGAGAGAGAAACTGATTGAAACAGGAAGAAATAAAAATGAAAAGAATGAAGGGACGTTGAAATAGTGCGACAGAATGAGAGAGAAAGTGAGGGAGGCTGAATCAGAGAAAGAGAAAGAGAGAGAGAGAGAGAGTTCCTTGGGGAGGAAAGGACACGATTGCAGTAGGAATGATGAAAGGAAATTGAAATCGAGGAAAACGGGATTGCACTGGGTTTTAATCATAGCTTGTGTATGTTTGTGAAGGAGTTATGGCGATAATAAACATTGCTTGGAAATGTTTAAATATCGCGCTAATCTGAGCATATCATCTCTCTTATGTTTTATTTCAGGTGATATCAAAAGGTGTTATTCAGGTGAGAGTGATTTAAAGGAGCCTGGGAGTGTTAATAGGTTGTAATAAACCAAAGTGAAAAACGATGATCGAGTACTTTTGTATTGATGTGAGGTATCAAAAATGCGCTGACACTTCCCTGGCAGATTTGGTGATGGAAGGTGTTATACGGTTTTTATTTATTTATTTATGCATTTATTTACTTTTTGCATCTGATACCTATATGAATCGCACAACAGAAGAGTAGGAGAAGGAAGGATACTCTCTGACGTTCAGGTGAGAAAAGTGAAATACGGAAGGCAATACAGTGCTAGCAGGAGATGGTCTGGGTACTTATGCTCATGGCTGTACACAAAGAGAGAGAGAGAGAGAGAGAGAGAGAGAGAGACTTTAAATAGTCCCTCCATTATACAGAACGACATTAAATAACTAGGGTACATAAAACACGCAATAGATAACAGAGATATGCTAATGTTGACCTCGCTGCCTTAACATCCTGAAGCTTATCTTTCCGGGNTTAATTTGAGGGACACACCTGGAATAAATACCAGTATGTAGGTACCAAAGAACCACATAAAGCAATCCACTGATAAGGACGAAATGCAACGCTGACCTTAGTATCTTAAAAAATCTGTAGCTAATCTTTGTAAGGCAGCTCAGCATATCAGAGGAGAGCAAGATTGAATATGCCTACCTTATTCTCACTTCAAAAGATCCACGGTACATAACACACGCCACAGATAAGGACGGTATGCTAATATTGACCTCGTTGATTTTAAATCCGCACCAGATCACTACGGTGAGTGGCTGGATACGGTGACTGCGAGAGATTGGATACGGTGACTAGCTAAAACATACCGTCCACCCGTGTCAGTATAAAAAAATCTACTTGGTACGGGGCATAAAACACGCTGCAGATAAGGAAGAGATGCTAATGCTGACTCCCTCGCCTTTAAAATCCTTATCTATATCACCGTGGGGAGCGACGCAGCGCCCCTTTATCACCCCAGCAATATACAAGCAACGAGGGACGTTCAGAGTTACAACTAAGGTCTCGGGGCGAAAGATACGACGCTTCTTTTGCCGGCGTAACAAAAGAATAATCATGGGTAGGCGTTCCCTTTCTCGCACTTTATGGCACCCGGCGAGGAATTTTTTAGCAATGCATTACGTGCCTCTTCGCTGCTGCAACATCCTCGCTCCGTGTCTCGCTCTCTCGCACCCTTCTTACCTCCCTTCCCTCGCGGCATTTTGTGTGTCTTGTGGGATCCTTGGGTGTTTGGGGTGTTTGCGTGTGGGGAGCGGTTGTGTGTGTGGGGGGGAGGGGTTATGTGTGTGTGTGTGTGTGTGTATGAAAGAAAACCTAGAAAAAAATTATAAGAGGCAGTAAGTGAAAACAAAGACCAATTTTGTAGTAATAATTGGTTTGGTTGTATCCCCCAGCCTCATCTGGACGTGGACCCAGTGGACTGCAGGCTGAAGCTTCCCCCTTTCCTGCAGAGTACCATCCTCCTTTCTGGGAATAGGGAAGAAATTGAGAGATATATAGCCAGGCAGCTGATCCGTCAGGTTATATGCATGCCACCACTTGAAGGAGTAGGTGAGGTAGATGAATTATTTAAACACGACATTCAGTCCACCCGGAAGGAAAGAAAAAGAAATGATTTTTTTTTTTTAATGCGCGAGAAAAAGAAATGAAAGGAAAAAGATGGTAGGTAGGGAGCTTGCAAAAGGTTAACCGTTCCAGGAAGAGAGAGAGAGAGAGAGAGAGAGAGAGAGAGAGAGAGAGAGTAATATGGTAAACAAATTTCTCACGAACGACCACCACTCCATCTAAAAGAAAAGATAGAAAAACAAAACACCGTAAAAAGGATAATTTACAAGAACACGACACATGATTAAAAGATGAATCCGGTTAATAAAAAAAAGGCAGTATCGTAAAAAATAATAATTCCCATGACTTCCACGCCAATTTACAGGAAAAAGAAAGGCTTAAAAAAAAAATCGAAAAACAGAAGAGGA
Organism: Birgus latro; assembly: GCA_018397915.1. NCBI lineage: Eukaryota > Metazoa > Arthropoda > Malacostraca > Decapoda > Coenobitidae > Birgus > Birgus latro. The sequence continues at coordinate 3,205 of JAGKTI010037873.1, read as the reverse complement.
ACAGCGGAACGAAAGAAGAAGCAGGCAATTCCTTTAGTGTGGGATTGAGCTGCTTTGTGGCCGCCTCCTGGTTCATGAATAGAGATGGACGGAGGAATGGGGAGGGAATGAATCGTGAGAGAAGGAGGGAGGGAGGGAGGGAGAGAAAAGATAAAGATGAATGGGGAGGTAAAGTTTGGAAGGAAGAATGAAGAGAAAATGAATCGTGAGGAATGACGAGAGGCAGGAAGGGTGCTTAGAGAGATGGGGGGAATGAAGAATGGGAGGAGGAAGGGTGTGAAAAAGATAAAGATTAATGGAGAGACAGAGTTAACATATTTGGAAGGAAGAATGGAGAGAGAGAGAGAGAATATAAGCTAGGGAGGGAGGGAGAGAGAAGAGAAAGAATGGAGGGGGAGGGGGGAGGGGGAGTAAAAAAAAAAAAAAAAAAACTGGAAAAAATATAGAAAAGAAAAAAGCGTAGGATAGCAGTTAGTGAAAATAATGAAATATATGACCATGATAGACGGGTAGCGAGAGATGCTGAGATTAGCAAAGGACAAACGAAAGGTTAGCGAATGTTATGTGAAGATAGCAATGGAATAACAGGCAATGATGGACAGATTAATGGGAAAAAGATAGTTTAGGATGATAGATGAGTTTGTAGACAGGTAGATAGATAAATAGATATAGGTAGATAGATGGATAGATAGATAGATATATGGATACATAGGTCGGTAGGTGGACAGATACGAATACATACATATATACATAGTCATACACACATACATACGGAGATTTGTAGCTAAGTAAGGAGAAGAGATATACATAGATGAACAGATAGATTGATGGATAGACTGTAAATAGATATAGAGATAAAATAGATAATACAGTGTATGGGTGTGAGACTGGCATGACACAGGTGAGAAAGGTGAAGAGTAAGAAAAGTGGAAATTGAATTACTGAGGAATGCTTGTTGAGTGAGTGGGGTGGATAGGAAATTATGTGATTCAGGATAGACTGATAAATATGAGAGTAGTACCCGATATGTATTAGAGAAAGAGGAGCATTTGCAGTGTAGTGTGGGTAGTGAAGGGGTTACTGAAAGGTTATGGTAGCTATATACGGTAGGAGAGAGAAAGAAAGAGAGAGAGGAGGGGGGGGGAATAAGAGAGAATGGCACACAGTATTATTCTTATGTGACGACAGACGGATCCTTGTCACCTTGGGCTACCTGACTGCTAATATCGTGTTACTTTATAGTTTTTGCTGTCGTTACTTTACTTTTAGCTCTTCACATAGTTTCTTCTGTGTTACTTTCCTGTTGCTGTAATTAGCTTTATGCATACTTTATTTTCCACTGTTACTTTCCTGCTACTTTTAATTTTTGCTTCATGTTTTTTTGCCCTGTTTCTTCTCTGTTACTTTTCCTTTTTACTTCATACGTATTACCTCACTTTCTGTTGCTTTTTTGATACTGTATTTTCCTTTTGTCAGTGTTCCTATTTTCTTTCCCTGTTGCTTTTTCTGTAATTTTGTGATCTTATTTTCCTTATTAGCCATAAACACATATTTTCTTTACTCCTCTTCCGTTTCTGTCACACTGTTCTTTCTTTGGACTTTATTTAGGAAGTATTGTTTAAGGAGTTATTTTAAGTAGCTCCAGTTTCTAGAGTAATTCGTCTTCATGTAGCGGCTTTTAATAATCTGTAACAGCAAAAAATCTATCGGTTTTATTGAGATTTTTGTAAAGATTTGGGAATATTTTGTGATTTTGTACATGACGGAACTTGATCAATAACTAAAAACCCAAATCCTGACCTTACACTTAAAAAACAAAATTAAAATCCAAGAAGTATTTCATTATTAAATTCATCGGCTCTATAACCAACAGTCCACATCAAAGTGGCTGCTTTGGACATTTTGACTCACCTGTTAATTCCCCCCCACCCCCCCCCCTGAAACGTCCAAACTCCCCCCCAGAGGGAATCCCCCCCCCCTTGGGAACCCCCTGTTAAAAAAAAAAAAAAGTAAAAAAATGGTGCGCTGAAAATTATATAGCTCTTGCACGCCTGGTAAGTGCCTGGCAGCGAGGGCAGAGGTTAGACAGACGGCTGATAGGTGTCGGTAAATCGATGAGCCCAAGCATTACCACATCATTTACCTGTCAGTCAAGTTTCTCGTGTACCCAGGCTTGTCATCTGAATTACTGGGCATCTTATCAACCTGTGACGGCTGTTATGTTTGTACTGTTCACCTGTCCTGTAACTCTACTATACTTATTTTACTCAACTTGGCCTAAAATTGCCATCTCCTCGTTTTGACTACCGAGTTTTAACACTATATTAACACTATAATATGGCGCAAGTTACGAAGAAATACTCCACTGTAGATGGGATGTCTTTTTCTGTCACTGAATAATTGAAACAAGATGGAAGTAACGAAAATATCTGCCAAGTTAGGGTAAAAAGAGTACAGTAATCTAAACTTATATCTTCGACTATTTTGCTTCTAAACTGGAACAAATGCTTTGGATATCACTCCCCGCTGAAATCTCCATCACCACCACCATGTTTGGCCCTAATCCCCATTCATTGATTCAGCCGGCGAACAGGCCTTCATCTTTTATGTCTTTCAGTACCCATGGCAGCGTAAAAGCATCCTACCCGTATCCCTGACCTCCTTAAACGAAATTCCAGCATACTTGACCTCCTTCTCACAAGGAAATATTCAGCCTCCATTATCATTTATGGCGAAAATGGGAAGGAAATTGAGTTTTCTTGTGGGGGGGGAATGGGGAAAATGAAATATCTGAAAGGAATATAACGAAATAGGTATAACGAAAGGTATGAGGAACAGAAAGCTAACAGATAAAAGAATAAGATGAAAGATACATAAATGAAGGAGAAGATACACAAGAAAGGCGAAGCTGACGAGAAAAGATTAGAAGGAAGAATAACAGAGAAGCAGCAGCGATGGATATATCTATAGAGTGAAAGAGAGAATAACACGTGATAAGAAGAAGCCCGGTAGAGAAGAATCCCCACACAAAATATTACCATAACTACACTAACTTTTAGAATAGATATTTGCTCCTAATAATATCTTGATAATATTTTCATTCTGCTAGGTTAAGTTAGGTTAGATAGGTATAGATAAGCTCTTAGTGTGCCGGAGGTATCATAGAGGTGGGTTAAGAGAAGTTAGGATAATTAGGGATATGATG
>JAGKTI010037871.1:0-10818 GCA_018397915.1 Birgus latro | reverse complement strand
TGAAATATCATACCGATGTAACACCAGTATAATGACCGGATTTTTGATACTATATAAATTAATAATTCCATCGCTTATGACACCAGTGTAAGGGTGAAAAATTTAAGTTCACCCTCCGAAAGAAAATCCCACCGATGTGACCACCAGTGTAAGGGCGCAAGATATTGCTTTCCCTTGTAATGAATATTCCACCGCTGTAACACCAGTGTAGGGGCGCGAACATTAACACACCCTTATAATGAATATAAACTATCTACTGTCACACCGCATATGACACCAGTGTCTGGGGGGTACTTTGACTGAATGGATTTAATTCGATGTTTTCTGTTTACTGCCAAGAAGTTATCCTAGAGATATTAAAAGGGCCTTGAAATTTCTGATTAACACTAGGAAGAAACACCAACAGTTAATAATTGAAATAATTGGTATGCTGCCACCACCCAGCGGTTGCCGGGAAAAAAAAGTATTAAAGTTATTAGTCCCGTAAGATGGAAGAGGGGACAATGAGGCCTACGGCAGTAACAGGGTAGCGTGAGAATAATATACGAGAACATGGACTTTATAGATGAAACATGCCTTGCGGGCCACTCGGTCTCATGAATTACTCCCCAGAGGATTTATACCAAACGCATACGAAAACTACACTTATCTATATTGCTAACCTTAAATTACATAGAATGAATAGAACTACGAACAAGAATTAGTTACTGGAGCACAGTAATACTTTAGTCTCCGATACCACCAGATTATCTAAGAGAATGGAAGCTCTCTTCTCCACAGTTTATAAATCACCTGTCTCACATATCACAGTTCAAATGATTATATAAGAGTAAACCAATTCAGAAGTACCTTGGGCTATACACTCAACAAGATGTTGATTCATCTGCTCACAAAAGAACTACTCGCCCAATACAAAACTCACGTACATAAAGAATTCACTCAACTCGACCTCTTAACTCGACACGAGGTACACTTTGTGAAAAAGAACATTACAACCACAGGAGAAAACTCACATAAACCACGGTCTCAAAAGGACTCGTAATAATACCCAGGTTACTACGTGTTACACTGTTTACTCTGCAGTAAAAGAAATCATCCCTATTTTCCACGGGTTTGCACAACATAACATATCTATGTAAATAGTCAGATGCCCAAGATAAATTTAATATGCAGACTAAGCGCTCGCAGTACTCCGCATGATAGTGGAATACAACACTCCACTTCTTACTCACTTATAACCAAAATATTACACTTCATGAATAAAAGGCTTACTAAGTGGACCATACGACAACATTTATCGACACTGTGAATTGAAAGGAACTAAGTGGAAACGTGTAAGGGCTTTGGCACTAGGACTGCAGATTGTTACCCAGACAGCAATCCCGACTTGGTGTCGCCACACACACACCATCTGCGGAGTTCCGTCCTCCATGAGGTTCAGCTCAGAAGTTATATAACAGCATTGGAAAATATTATCAGACAACTTACTTTATAAATAGTTGGAATGACAACTAATTATTGTGACGTATGGGGGAGAAATACCGTGATTTGCTCGGGACCATACCTGCGGAGTTCCGTCCTCCATGAGGTTCAGCTCAGAAGTGACGCTTCGCGGGCAGGACGCCCCGCAAAAACCCGTGACGTTCTTACAACCGGTTCTGACCTCGACTAATTACTCTACAGTCAACTTGTTATACAATCGTCCAGGAATTTTGCAACAGGGAATTTACACAATCCTTTACTTAGACAATATGACTTATGATGATTTAAATTTTGTGGCAATAACATAGGTCTAACAATTTAAAACGATGCCTAAACTCACGCATTGACATAATTATTCTTTGTTCACGTTGGTTCTGGCCTACGTGATCTGGCGACAGTGAAAAATAAATTAATTTTGCGGCCAACAACGACCATAATCAATAATCAGACTTTACCTAAGCTCTTAGACATTATTATTTAGTACAACACGATGATATACACCAACTCAACTACAAAATTCTGAATTCCAAGTGTAAATACAACTCATCGCGACTTTTAATCTCGAATCAACTTTCTTCGCCTCTTTATCGAAACCAGACATGAATTTACGCGTCCAACTCGCTCCACACGGTCCACATATTAACAATAATGCTCCCCTACTATACTCTCACTAAGATCAAGCCCAAAAATGAATTACAAGGTCCACTTCCCATACATTGCATCATCTTAACAGGGTCCAGAATTCCACTTACATCATACATAACCTAACGTAAATTACACATATATTACACTTACATTATACTTATACTAACTTGTAACACACTTATACTACTTATATTATACTTAAATTACACACTAACATTTTCAGCATTACACTTAAACTACCGTTAAGAAACGGAGATCTTGCCTCGTACTGGGTGCCACACGGCCATCTCCTAAACTGAAGCCATCGTAAGTGGCAGCACCATAGATATTAGGAACATTTTCATGGCTCCATTAAAGAGTTCTGTTAGCAACAACAGGCTCCTTGGCTGTTTTGTGGTTGCTGGTGCTTCTTCATTTTGTGGAGAAACTTCTTCCTCCCACCCTGCTGCGATGAAGTACATCCACAGAAAGCCCCAGACCCAAGAGACTGGTATTGCCAGAGTCTTTCCCCGGTATTCTGTGAACTACCTTGACTACCACAGCCAAGGCGTCGATGATCAGTTTTGGACCTTTTACAAGCTAAACTTGCAGAAAGATTCCTCATCACCAAAGCCCAGTAATATCCATGCCCACTTCCTTCCACACCTTATCAAGTTTATTACTTCATCCTTGAGGCTAAACGATAAAAATAATATTATGGATCAACGCTGGTCTTCTCCACCTTCTTTCTGCCTAAATGCTGCTTAAGAGCACTTCAGTTCCATCCCAGTTCACGCCCTCTATGACTTTCAGCTCTACCTTCGTATTCTTGGCCTGATAAACTCTCTTTTTGGTGGTATTAAAATAGAAACAAAAGTCTTTTCCCACTGAGACTGTCTGTTGGTCTAGGGGCTGTATCTTTGTGGCACTGGTTAAGAAAATACCACATCTACAGATGGATGGTGGTTCTGTAAGTAAGCTAGGTATCCCAGATAGTTTTTCATAATCAACAAATCTTGAATGTTGTGTTCTTCCCTTGCAAACTTCTTTAGTTGTCAGGAAAATAACGTCGTCAAACCACCTAGATGCGGGTCAGTCACTTCAACTGAAATCCCATTCGATGCAAGATACTCCTGACTCACCCATACTGGCGACTGACGCCTGGCGAACTGGTGTATGACACGGGGCTGCTAACACTCGCTATTTCCCTGTGCACAGAACACGATTGTAAGCAGCTACTTGCTGTCTTCGAGACCTGGCGCTTGTCTTCCTTTCCTGTGTAAGCTTGGTAGAGGATGGCTGGCAATTTCAAAGCAGCCACGTCTCATCCATGTTGAAATGCTGGTCTATCCCATTGCTGCCGCTCTCTATAACTGTTTTTTTTTTTTTTAACACAAAAGGAAGGAAGTTCGGTGACAGCTTTACTGTGAATGGAAGATTCTTCACCCTGCAACTGAACACAGTGAAACACATGCCACTTAAAAAAAACAAGGTCCAAGTGAACTATCTCTTACTGCCATGAAAATCATGGGTTCGTTCAACTCGCATCGCTTGAGGCACTTTCGCATTATTTCCATTGCTTTTCTACACAAATGATGCATATCTACAGGGAGAATGGCTTCACATTCCAAATGAATAAAATTCATTATGATCTCACACTATTACTGCTTGTTAAGGCACTACAGTCCTGTGCACACCCTATGACCTGTCTACCCATAAAGATATTTTTCTCATAAACCTCTGTGGAAATATTTTCACCCTAAGACCTATTTTCCATAATGGTCCAATTTTGCTGCCTTGATCTATTTTCCATCATATGACCTACCTTTTCCAAGGACCTATTTTCTTCGCATGAGGACATAGCAAATCCTCTCGTGGACCTGTTTACCCAGCTGGACCTATAGCGTACAGAGATTTTTTTTTTCCCCCATTGGACGTATGTTTCCACTTGAGCCACTTTCGCTGAAGGTCATATCCTCCATGAATTAGGTTTTCTCACGCTGATCTATTTTAACCATCGACCTATTTGCCCCATACACTTATATCCCAGCAGGCCACCCACCCATATACCTACCCGCTAACCCAGTGTAGTAAGCCTGACACCCACCTGGGCATGTCCCTCGGGAAGCCACAAATCCACCCACCCACCACAAAATCCCACCCTCCTACCCACAAAGCCCACCCACTCCTCCCACATACCCAGCCTACTCAACCATCAACACTTTGCCCACCCACCCACCCCACCTTAGCCACTCATCACACCTTGCCTGCGCACCATGATCACTCATCCCATTCATTTGCCCACTTTTCCTACTTTCCTGACCTCACTCATCAGCACTGCCCTCTTCACTGCCCCACCCCCTTATCCAACACACGCCCACCCACCCATGTAACAATACACCTCACTCATCCGGCACCCACCACACTATCCACCCAGTCAACAAGATTGGAACACAACAAAGATGACTTGCAGCTTTGGAGAGAGAGAGAGAGAGAGAGAGAGAGAGAGAGAGAGAAGCGGCGATCGTTGCTATCTCAGTGATTGGGTGTGGCGGTGGCGACATAGGGGGTAGGTATAAGAAAATTTGCATATTAATAGGAAGAATATTAATGAGTTCTTTTGAGCACACACACACACACACACACACACACACACACACACACACGTACGCTTATTAAAAACAATGAGAAGGTTGTCCTAACTTACAGTTGAAAGGCTTGCGATAATTTTACGTTTTTCAGATTACAGTTTTACCCTGTATTGTGAGGCATATATTGCCCTGTGTTTCGTATGAGAGAATACAGTTCAACTGGTATCTGCCATAATGAAAAGTGAACAAAAAATTGGAGGAGTAGTAACTAAACCTAGGTAATTATGAAAACCGAAATGCAGAAGTACTGTATGTTTGACATGGAAATATAAAGCAACTAGATGGGGCACTCGGTGGAGCGCATCTCTCCTGCAAGGGCAACGTAATTTCCAAACCACTCTTCATAATGGGTTAGGGTTTCTCATCACCGATTAGGGTTTCGCAAACAGTGTTTCCCGGAATCAGAATCTGTAATACGATCCGGATCGGCTCCAAAAGTTAATCCATTGTTCCCTGGGACATGGGCTATCTGCTCACCAAAATTTGTCCTAATGACTCTTTTAGTTTCTGAGTAATTCTGCTAGCAGACAAACAAACTAAGAAGCAAATGAAACTGCCATAGGCAGAGCACTTGCCGGATAGATCTGATTGTGTCTGCTAAGTTTTCACCAGCGTGTAGGCAGGCAGGTGTCTGCTTAGTTTTCTCTGGTGTGTAGGCAGTCATTTGGCGAAAATTTTTGCTCTTTATTGCAAGGCACAGGATAGGTTTAGGAAACTAAAAATTTTATTGCCAGGTGCACCAGACGTTTCTCCTCAAAGTAGTATGAAATAATATCAGTTTTCAAGATTTGAAAAAATGGTGCCGGGACCGGCCACTGGGTCCTGACGATTTCCAGACCCACGGCCATTGAGTGGTTTCAGCCCTCTAACCAGCCCCGGGCCTTTGACCGATTTTGCTGAAAACAATAGGCCTCCAGGGTTTATGGATATCTCTAACTTCTGATTTTTTTTAGAATGATTGGCACAAAATTGTGACCTGTAGAGTGCAGACAAGCGAACAGACAAACATACATAACTGACGAACATGCTTGCTGAATCACTCAATTCCTGCAAGCGTCAGACAGGGGTGAAAAGTGAAAACATACTCTTCTTGTCAGAGACAGTAAAACATTACATAAAAGCAAAGGGAATATGATTTTAACCCTTAACCGCTTGCGGTCGGTTGGAACTGTCAACAAATCGGTGGCACGGCAACGCTGGGTGTCGGTAGGAACTGCGTTTGTTTTCCAGGCACAGTTTGAAATCGCTGCCACCTTATCTCGTCACCAAAAGCTCGGGAGAGACCCCCACCAGCCCGCTCAACCATACCTCAGTCATCTCTGTGACTCTGCCAGGTGTAGGACGATCTTTTCTTAACCTTTCTCGTCCGATTTCGTTCCGGCCTCACGTGGACTTTTACCTCATCCACCCCTGCCAAGCCTCTTTCCAAGGATACTAGGAAAGGACTCAGTGATGGTGCCACAAGGCGTGCCCTGGACACCACTGTGTCTAGTTATCTAGTAATGGAGAAGTTATCACATTGGAAGCAAAACCATAGTCAGGGCAGCGGGCAGAAGCACCAACACATCCTGTTTTCGGGCGAAAAATAGTCCTCTTCCTCTCGTCATTACTCATCAACACAACGACCTATAGACCTAGGATATTTTCATTCGCAAGAAGAAGAGTTGGTGAGTAATATGATTTTTAATCAAATTCCCTAACTGATATAATTTCTGAGATATTCAGGTTATAAATAAAACTTTTTCTTTCCTACTGATGTGAGACGCGAGGAGATTTTAGCCCGACGTCCATGGGTTGAGAGACAATACAGTTAAACAACTGTTTCGTGTAGGATGAGAATGAGATTGTGGTTCTGAAAGTATCAATAAAGGATATTATGCTTAAAAATAGTTAATCTGAGACTGAGGAAAGAATCTTATATTCTAGGTAAGGTAAAATATAGCTGAGAGAAGTCAATATAATGTGCGATATACAGCACGTGGATTAAGTTCTTCTTCACCCAGAGGTCAGATTCCGAAGTATTCTTGCTAAACCTTCCGACTATCTATTTATAATAACTTGAAAAACAACCAGCTTCTGTGGGCCTTGTTATGGACAAACCATTAAGCACTGTCAGACAGTGAGAGGGAATTGTTCAGAGTGTGATGATCGAGAGACAAATTGCGCTAGAATTTGTCCAAAATCGAACTTGCCTTTTTGTTGACAAAACAGGTTGTAAATGAGGGGTAACAGAGCTTGAATGAACGAAGAAGAAAGATCAAAACTTGAAAAATCTGATGTTGGGAAATTGGGGTTAATATATGAAAAGAGAAAATATGGATAATATATTTGAATTTGAGTTACTCGACTGATATATTTGCGATGTCATTCTTGCTACCACCAGAAATCTGCATTCATCTTTTGACAGACGTCTAGTAGTGAAGGAAAACAGAGGCTTTATCCAAATTTTCCAGTTCGAAAGATCTCTCCTAAATAAATTTTTATCGGAAAAAAAAAAAATGAAATATAAATACGTCATCAGAATGAAGGAGTGATGCAGTCACAAGTACTATATATTAAAGATAACAGTACTTCCATTGACCCACAGCTATCACACCAAATAATTCATTAAAATTACTTGATACTCCAATGGTTTAGAAGATATTTTCATCACTCATCTGCAGTAAAGAAAGATCATCTCATGTGTAAGAAAATTTCGATCAGTTTTGTTACATTATTGTTACAGGCTGTTGGGGGTGTTATTTCGAGGTGAGGTGGAGGAGTAAGAAGACGTGAAAAGGTACAGTACACAAAGGTTACTATCTGATTTTAAAGCAAGGGAATTCGTGATCACGTAATTTAGGGGGCAGCCACAAATAAGCAGCCAGCATTACAGTTTGCCGACATATCAGTCAGCCGGCACAACTGTCAAAAACAACCATCAGAAGGGTCAAAGATTTTCCGTTCATGAAGTAATAAGAAGTAAATTAGTCTTGTGGTCAAACTGATACTGTAGCACACATTCTTTCAGGTCATATTAGCCATTTTAGACCATGTAAGAGCAAGGAAGATTAATTTTTGAACGTAAAGATCCACTTCGATTTTTGTTTGTCCATTACGGTCAGTTCATGGCTATTCACGGTCCATAAGGGTCATTTAGACTATTCAATGATCATTGAAGTATTTCACGATCCTCCGGCTAAGTAGAAACCGTTCAAGTTTATTTAGAGCTGGCTAGAGCTATTGAAGCTTAGCAATGCTACTTTAGGCCCAGTAGTAGTAGTAGTACTAGTAGTTGTTCCCTAGGCAGTCTGGCCGAACAGCCCCGAGTCCCTAAGGAAGGCAGTGGCCGAGACCGGGCTTTCCCACAGAGCTCTCAAGGAGTGTATGGTGTGTTGTTGGAGTAGGTGATTGTGTGCAATGCAGTCTTCTATGATATGCTTAATAGTATGGGGTGCTGTATTACATCCTGGACAGGCGTCAGCGACGGAGTCATCCAGCCTCTTCTGATAACTTAAGAGGGCTGGATGATGCTCACATCTCAGCCTGCCCAGGTGGACCCTGTCCTCACGGGGGAGACAGCGTTCGGAAGGATGGATATCTGGAGGCCGCGCATGCAGCTGTGTGTTGTCTTTGAGTGACTGAATGGAACGGCGAGTGATTTGAGTATGAATATGCTTCTGGAAGCTGGTCTGAGGCGGGCATGGGGGGAAGAGATGACAGTATTTGTGTATGATAACGCGTGCTGGGTGTTGTTTTGATGTTCCTTGTTGTGTGTGGATGTGCTGCCATGTAGTGTAGTGGATGTTGTGGGTTCGTGGAGGCTGCAGCGAGAATTTGGGTGCCTCTCATGTCTAGATGATCCTTGACTTTGAGGACTTTGGTTTCTTGGTGTAGGTGGTTTGTAGGTGTAGTAGCTGTGCAGCCTGTGATTATTTTTAGGGCCTTGTTTTGTATGGTCTGAAGAGTGTTATAGTGTGTTATAGTGAGGTTAGGAGCCCAAGCAGGGCTTGCATAATTCATCACTGAACGTATATATTGTTTGTATACTGTGGTGGTGGTTTCTTTGTTGTGTCCAAATGTTGTATGGGCAAGTGACTTCAAGGCATTGAATCTAGGTGTTAATTTAGTTTTGATGTTTGTGATGTGTTGTTTAAATGACATTGATGTATTGTATGTTACACCAAGGATTTTGCGTGTGTGTGTGTGTGTGTGTGGTAGGGGAGTGTTGTCTATGGTGAGGTGTGGAATGTGACTGTGTTCTGCTGTCCAGAGTTTGTGAGAAGGGTCACTGTAGGTTTGGCTGGGGCTATTTTGAGTCTGTTTGGGGTGAACCATTCGTGTAGTGTGTTGAGGTAAGGTTGGAGGATGTGTGCGGCTGTGTTTGCGTTTTGGTGTGTGCATGTAAGTGTTATGTCGTCTGGTTAGGGAGCTATGTGTATTTGTTGTGTATGGGGTGTGGGTATGTCATGCATGTATAGGGTGAAGAGTGTAGGAGACAAGACAGATCCTTGGGGAACGCCATTTGTGAAGTGTCTGATGTTCGAGGATTGACCAGCAAAAGTTACATGTGCATATTTCCCTGTTAAGTAGTTTGCCAGCCATCTTTTTGTGGTATTGTGCATGTTTGTGTTGAATACTTTGTTTGTGAGGTTGTGGCAGGGGATGGAATCAAAAGCTTTACTAATGTCTAGTGTGACAAGGAGTGTTCCATGTTGTGGCCTAGCTGAATTCATGCCATCAAAAACTCTCTGTGTGAGGTCTGTAAGAAGAGTGTTTGTGGAGTGTAGTGGCCTAAAACCATGTTGTGATGAGGCTAGGGGGGTGTGATTTGTAATTAGTTGTAGTACCAGTCTTTCAGTGACTTTGGAGGGGGTGCAGAGGAGTGTGATGGGGCTGTGTGAGGAAGGTAATGTGGGGTCTTTGTTGGGTTTGGAGATAGTGATGATAATGCCATGCTTCCAGATGTTGTGTATTATGTTGTGTGAGTAGCTGTAGTTTGATATGTTGGTGAGTGCTTGCATGCCTTTTGGTCCAAGGTGTTTAAGGTGTATGTTGCTTATGTTGTCTGGTCCACAGGCAGATGAGTGCTTGAGGTTGCTGATGATGTGCTTCGTCTGGTTGTAAGGGAAAGGTGCGAAGTTTGGGTCTGTGGGGAACTGTCTCTTACGTCGGATGATACATGGGGGTTTAGATGGCTGACATGTGAAAAGTGTTTGTTTGAAGGTATGGTGTCTGTTATTGTGATGGCAGCGTGTGATTGTGTAGTGTTGCTGTTGGAGAGTGTGATGCTGTTTAGTGTTTTGTAGAGTTTGCTGGTGATTGTTTTGTGATCAAGTGTTTGGAGATAACTATTCCAATTTAGTGTTTGCTGTTCTGATATTTTATTGTTTATTTGAGTGTTGAGTTCTTGTATTTGTTGTATGGTGTCATGCGTATGTGGTGTTCGGCAGTGTCATAGTGTGTCCCGTTGTCTGATGTGAAATTGGGATTGTGTCTTTTTCTGTTGCCTCTAGGGATGTGTCTTTTGTTTGCGTTTTGTATAATTGTATTGAAAGTGTGCACAGCGGTGTTGATGTTTGTGATGGATGTACTGTTTAATGTTTCAAAGTGTTGTTCTGTTTCAGGTGTGAAGGCCTCCCAGTTGGCTCTCTTATAATTAGTGTATGTGTGTCTGTGGCCAGCTGGGGTGATTCTGGTTTTGGTAGTGATGATGATCAGGAGGTGGTCAGAACCAAGGAAGTTGTGGGGGCGAGGTTTTGGGAACGGAAGGTGATGTCTGGGGATGATGGGAGGAAGAGGGCTTGGTGTGGAATGGAATGGAATGGAATATGAAATTTAGGCCGAAGGCCAAGCACTGGGACCTGAGAGGTCATTCAGCGCTTTGATGAGTGAAGTATGAAAGATGATGGTTTAAAAGAATGAGTTTAAAAATGGGGAAAACTACTATACAATAATTATACAAAATCGTAGGTAAAATGAAAACAGATGTAGACAGCAAGCCCTAAAACATAACTATGACAACACTAATCATAGCTTGTAGTACAGCCCTGTCTCCTTTAAAAACGCCATAAGGCTAGAA
>JAGKTI010037868.1:0-10818 GCA_018397915.1 Birgus latro | reverse complement strand
TAAAGTTTATAGGCACTGCCTTGCTGGTGGTTATTGATTTTGCATCAGTAACTGTATGTAAGCTTTCCCAGCCAATTGCATTTTTTATTTCTCCTTCTTTACCAGTTTAACTAGACTGGTCACCACCAGACTGTGCCTATATTCTTTATTCTCAAGTATCAGCATGCGACTGCTGAACATCAGCCAGTATATCAGTCTTTAGTTCACTCAGTCTCAATGTGAGCACTATGGCAACCAGTACATATCTACAGGAAGCCAAGGATATGGGGCTTACCATCCCCCAGGAAATTAAAGACTATGTGCTCTCACCGTGCAATTAAGAACAGCAGCGTGAGAATGCCACCCGTGAAAAGCGGAAAATTGAAAGGGAACACGAGCGAGAACAGCTTGATGAACGTGAGAGAGAAAGTGAACACGAGCGAGAACAATGTGAGCACTAGCGCGAGGAACGTGAGAGACAATGTGAACACTAGCGTGCCGAGTACGAGGCACGTGACAAACATGAGCTTGAGGTGCTGAAGCTCAAGCGAGACTCCTTGGCTTCAGGCACATCGGGTGCAGCCAACCCAAGCTCCAAGAGTGTTCCCCCAGCACCTGTTCTAGCAACTCCACACCTCAAGCTTCCTTCATACAAGGAAGGCGAGCGAATCGAGCTGTTCGATATTCTCCACAGAATTCGTGGAGACAATCTCACGTATGAGATGATGAGGACAGCACTTATCAAAGCGTATGGTCTCGTGGTTGATGACGCCAGGAATTTGTTCATGAGGGCGTGTCTCCAGGAAAAGGAGGCAGCTGTTCAGTTCCCCGACCGTCTCACTGCCTACCTAGCCGAGTGGATGGAGAAAGATGAGACCCCTCGCACACGAGAGGGAATAATTAACCTTGTGTTGTGCACACAGCTGGAAAAGTCGTGGCCTGCTGAGCTTATGGCTCAGCTCAAGATTTGCAAAGTAAAGAATGCCAACCAAATGGTGGAAACGGCTGATGCATTTTTCACTGCATACGGGTACCAAACTCATAAGCAACAGTCCTGGAACAGGACAGATACTGCTAAGTCTGGGAAGAATCTCAGACTGAACCTCAGCATCAAGGCCGTTCTCAGATTAATGACCATGGTCCAGGCAAATCGCAGAAGAAGGACCAGGGGCAGAATACGCAGCAGCCTGCTTGGAAGAGGTACAACAAGTACCCTAACCAGTAGCAGTATCAGCCATGCGATCAACAGGGGTGACAATCCTTTTCAGCACCAGCCCCAGTGTATCGGAGGCAGGAGGCAAACACAGCCTTCATTCCCCGACAAGCACACAGTGGTGTCGTCCCTACCCGCACAGGCCCTCCTTCACAAGGAACTAATCTTCCTCAGACAGTGAGCCCTCCTTCACAGGCAGTCAATGCTCCTGCTTCCCAGAGGGTGAGTATGACCCCTCAGGCATCTAGTCCTCAGGGTGTCATGTTCACAGAGTTTTGCGACCATGCAGCCTTATCAATGGCTGGCCGCCTCCTTCACAGGCCCTCCCACAGGTAACAGTGCCTTCCTTGTTCAGCCAGGGTTTGTGGGAGGCGTTTCTGTAAATGTCCTGAGAGACAATGGTTCCTCAGGTTGCACTGTCATGCAGAGTTTAGTTCGGCCTGAAGAATACACTGGCAGACAGATCCAAGCTCATCTTATTGATGGATCGGTGAGATTGTTTCCTGAGGCACGTATCCAGGTAGCATCTCCCTTTTACACAGGTTCGACAGTTGCAGTTGTCATGCCAGAACCTATATTTGACCTTATCACAGGTAACATACAAGGTGCTAAGTATAGTAACCGTAGATGTCACTACTCAGACTTCAGCTGCAGTAACACGAGCCTTGGCCAAGGCTCGAAATCGTGTCACCCCGGTGACCATTGCATCACCGCAAGATCTGATTTGTAGTCAAGATGTTGTCCTCGAACAGCAGTCTGACCCGACACTTGCTTCTGTGCAGAAGAAACAAAAGGGTAAAGTGACTAAGTATTCATGGGGAGATCAACGCAGGTTCCTTCATAAAGAAGGACGGCTTTACTGTAAGTCACGAACACCCCAAGGCGAGGTTCGACTGCAGTTTGTCGTTCCCGCAAAGTATCGCCAAGCAGTGTTAGAATGGGGTCATTGTTCAGCATCAGGAGGTCACATGGGCAAAAAGAAAACCCAAGGCCATATCCGTGCTGACTTTTTCTGGCCAGGAATGAGACAGGAAATAGATAAGTTTGTGCGTTCCCACATTGTGTGTCAATGTACCACCAATCAGGAACCTGTCCTTCCTGCGCCGTTTGAATCCACGCCCATAATCTCTGAGTCGTGTGAGAGAGGGCAGTGGTGATGTGGGTGCAGATCTGACGTCTCGCCCGTTGGCCCCACAGGACATAATATGTCTAGAGTCTGTACATACATATATGTACCGTAGGTTAAGGTGGAAGTTCGAGACCCCCACAGAGGCAATCTGAGGCTGTGTCTGAATTTCCTTGTGGTGTGTCTCGAGCTGTGGGCCTCACTGAGGATTCCCGGAGAATACACAATATCCAAATGAGTCTTCACACCCACGCCGGGTGTTGAAATGTGACCTGCCCGAGTTTGCATGGGGATTCTCAACTTACCGATATTAGTTGTAAGTGTAGAATCATAAGGATAAGTATGCTTTAGGATGTCTGAATGTGTAGGAGCAAATACCACCAGACAGTACTTAGATTAGGAGCATATGCACAGAGCCCTGAGTTAACAGTCACTACTCTTACTTTCGACCTATGACAAGCTGTGGGTCACTGAGGGCCCTGTTAGTTAATCGACACCCGTCGGGCACTTTTTAACGTACCAGGGTTCGATGCTGCAGGGGGTGGATCAGCTGAAGTGAAGTTGGTCTCACAGATGAGAGAAGGAACTGGTGCCTGATCGACTGCTGTCTCCCTCGAAAGCGCCAGGCAAGGCTTTGGACCCTTATATCCACACTGTGTCTATGCATTAACCAGGGAACACATTGTTCTCCAGTTAATAGAGTTATACTACAAGGGTCGTAAGAGATTTGAGCAATCCAAGGACTACGTTTCCTTGTTAATAATCTACCTAATAAGGAAATAATGGCGACCTCGAATGTGCGAAACTCTGGCTGTCAGTTGAATTTTCAGCCGAAGCGTACTTTCATTGTATATGTATTGACTGCTGGGCAGATGGTAATTGTAATTTAATACAAATGGTTTGCCACATTGACACTATTGATGCTCCACATTGATTCATTTCACAAGTTCAGTTAGTGGGTGAAGCAGTTTTGCTGGGCAGGTACAGCGATAGGTGTAGCAGTTTTGCCATGCAGGTCAGCTAATCGTCTCTGTCGCACACTGCCACCTCTTCTCCTCTGCCCTCGTTGCCTCTATTATGTTATTAATTTGTATTATATCACTTTACACATAGGTACAGTTACAATACAACCATCACACCTACACAGTGTATCACATACACCACGCTACATAACAATTAGTTGTCAATGTAATTGTAGCGAACTTTAGCTCAGTTTGACCTGAGTACAGGATTTTTCACCGTCACCACGGAGTTTTTCCCTGATGCTTGCTTCTGTTAACGTAAATACGAGGTTTTTACGCTCATTGGCGACAGTAATTTTCTTCTGTAACAGGGTAGTACACACACCACAGTGTGAATCTTGTGGGACTGAGTTAGGATGTATATGTATATATATATTGTTAATTTTTTCAAGAAAAATATGATTCTGGTCGGGCGTAATGTCACGAATTTCCTAGATCATGACATTGTTTAGCATTATAGTGGGAACGCTTGAACAGTTTTGAAATCCATAGAATTTCTCTGTCTGTTAACCGCTCGCTTTTGCACTCACATTTGTATCGAGTTTTCAAAACTTTCATAATTATCTCGTGAGTGACTGTCATTATGTATAGACAGTGCGTTTCATTAAGCGATAGTTTGTGAATTATTGTTCCCACACCCTTGCCTCTCTAACAATTGAGATAGCCACGCCCATTTTTCACGCCTCTGTGCTGGGCACTCGAACACAGACCAGTCGGTTTTTGACAGTCACGGGAGTAGGTATTGCAGTGAGCTGAGCTCGATCGGCTACAAGTCTCCAGCAGTTTCGGCGATATCCTGTACCTCCCCACCGATTTGGTGATCGACAGTAGGAGACGTCCAGCAATAGCAGCGTTTCGATTAGTGACAGACACCCAGTCTATTTGCAGCAATGATTTCATCTCCACTGACCAGTATTTCTTTATTTTGTTTCTTTAGGATTAAGGTTATTTAGCTATTGAGTTTGAGTGCGTGAGTGAGTGCATTTCTGTTGCCTTTATTTTTTTGAATAGAGAGTCATGTAACGTAAATTTATTTTCTTATAATTAATAAATTTATAGTTCGTTTTTTGAGCTCTGTTAAATGTAACACATTTCTCAACATTTTGCATACTCTCTCTACTCCAAGTTACCACAACTCCTTATATTAATCACGACTGATATTTAGGCCAGTTCCTTGGTATTAAATCTAAAATCCGTTGTGCCAGCTAGGAGTTGCACAAGCAAGATCCTGCTTGTTATCATTATTATTATTAATTATTGGCTGTAAAGGGGTGAGCTAACTTTCTTAGAGGCCAACAGTGCAAGTAATACAGCTTTCTTGAGCGATTAGTCTCTGCTGTGTACTGTTGAGAAAGTTTATAAAATTCTCGTTTTTAGAGAATTGGCGAAGTCAGCCAGCATAAAAGTGAAATCGCTACTTGATTTCAAGAGTTGATTCTTTTGTGTTCATCGAGTAGGCAATCATTTGCATTTGTCCATAGACATATTCTCATTTCCCCCCGTGGCACCGCGATTCATTTAATCATCTTCGATAATCAGAGAGAGAGAGAGAGAGAGAGAGAGAGAGAGAGAGAGAGAGAGTTACATACCCATAAGTTAGAGATGGAGAGGACAGTGGTGACGGTGATGATCTTTGGTGGGTTGATGCAGGAGGTGGTGTTGGGCAGGGCGTGATACAGCCACTTGTTAAGCAACCCGGATTCACCCAGCGCTAGCATGCTGTGCCCCGAATACATTATTGTCAGTATATATATGTGCTAATGTGGATGTGATTAAAAGCGTTACGGGAAATGCTTTAAGATGAAGTGACCATGTGAAGAATGGGGGAATAACTATAAGGGTGTATGTGAGTGAGATGTAGAAAGAAAGGGAAGGGGAAGACAAAGGATGAGATTAAAAATGGGGTGGAGATGTATATTAAAGAGGGGTGTGTTGGAGACAAGAGCTGCTTGATGCCAGAAGACTGTGATAGACATGTCGGCGATTCGTTTAGAATTAAGGCGCTTATCTAGCTGTACTCGTAGATAGAAAGATAAATAGACGTAATTCTCTGACAGTAAAAAAAAAAAAAATGACCATCACATTTACCCCTTGTTCAAACCAGGGAGGAGAGGGCTGTTCTTCTGGAGAATGGATGACAGTGCAGTAGGAAGGTAGCTGCTCTGGCCCATGTAGAAGTCGCATCTGCCTGTTTGGGGAGAGGTGTGCATGAATTAGTCTCTTGAGTTTTATATTTCTTTCTATAGTTTTTCACCTTAACTTGGTTCAGAATTTCATCTTATTGCTGCCCATCTTACATAGCACAGTGGCAGAAAAAGACAGTGCTACGACTCTGCATTTTCCAAAGCACTTCTTCATGATTAACGTCATATTCATATGTTATCTATTTTCCCATATCTGTGATGAAGATTATGAGAACGCAGTATTTGATGAAGCTGGAGATAGAGAATTATACCATCATTTGATTGCACTGATGTAACCAGGCAGATCCACTGCCTGGCTGTACAAACGTCCCTCAACTACTTCTCTGGCCTCTAAAAGGAGGATGGTGGACTGCCGAATGGCAGTTTAAGTTCACAGTCCACTGAATTCTCATTTCAAATAAGCCTGGGGTCCTAACAACAATAACAACCTTCAGACTATCATTTAACTTAGGAAAGGCATACGGTACTTAATGATAGAGGTTAATGAAGATTGTACCAAATTCATTTGCTTATTTCCACAAATCTATCATAAAGCTGTATACAAGAACCTTACACAGCAGAAGCAAAATACATAATACGTCTTATGACCTAAAAGATTAAGAAAATATGTAGGATCACGGTTTCTTAAGAAAAGAAAAAGAAAATCATAAAAATTTTCGTTTTCATTACCGTTGAGGTACATGTTATTTCTTTTCTTTTTTTTCTGTGTGTGTGTGTGTGTGTGTGTGTGTGTGTGTGTGTGTGCATTTTATACCTCATACTTACAGCCAGGTTTTTGTTCTGATCTGGAATCATTTAGAACTGGAGGGATAAGACGTAGGTATATTAACTTGTACAAATAAACATGAAGATATTGGATATAATCATTTAATGGTAGGAAGAATAAACCTGTTCAAGAGGTCATCGTATTTAGAGGCAAATTATGTCAATTAGATTTTTATTTTCTTTTTTAAGGCTTAGGTGTTTTCTGATTTAGATTAGAAAAAATTTTCTCAAAAAGGCAGAGAAATACTAAAAAAGTGTGTGACACAAAGGAAATGTTTTACGTCTTATTTTTTTTTTTACTATTTTCAGTATTTTTAACCACAGAGGAATAATCCAAGCTACACTGTTACTGCTGCAGCACCGAGCTAATTTTTACGATATATATATGATACAAGCCCACGGCTGAATAAGTTATAACTGGTCCTAAATAAGAGTGATAGCATTTATGTTAGTTAACACAATGAAAAATATGCACTAACCTTTCTTAGAGAAGTCAGTGGCCATCATATTCCAAAAGTTGATATCAATGTCGAATATGACGTGAGTGCCAGCTCTGGCCACTGTGTCAATGCTTTGCCAGAAGGTGGGGTATGTGGTCCATCTCATTCGTTCAGTGTCCAGCAGATTCCCAAGCTCATGGAATATCCCTGTCTTCACAGTCTGAAAATTTAGAAGTTGGATCAGAACAATAATTAGAGGCACAAAGAAATAATTCGTTTGGAATATATTGCAATATAAAGTATCGAAAAAATATGGCCCCAACTTATAGGTGAGCTCACACTACTGTTCTTATTACCGTTTAACGCTTGCATTACGGACAGATTTATTACTGTTAAGAAATAATGTTCAATAATGCTGTCATCCAGTTAAAAGACATTTATTTGCAACTCCTGTGGATGTGAGATCATGATGTGGCATGAAAATGAGAAGTCAAGAGTGAGAGCAGTGGAGATGGGACTGCTGAGTAATGTATGCGAGTACAGAGGGCGAATAGGATACGAAATAATATGAATCGTGAAAGATGCGGTATGAGAAAGTCTGTGGACACCAGAATCGAAGAGAATGTACTGAGATGGTAAGTCATGTGGAAAGAATGGATAATAATAGAGTGGTGAAAAAGGTATATCTGAGCGAATTTGCGAATTTGAAGGAGGGAGGAGGCGAGGTAGGCCAAGGAGAAGGTAGAGGGATATGGTTAATGAGTGTGTGTGGAAGAGAGTTATGGAAGTCGGTGAGGGTAGGAGACTGATATGAGACAGAGCTGGCTGGACGAATTTTGTTAGATGAAGCGCATGATCAGGGATTTTGCACCCCTTTTTAACGTGACATCGTTCGGATTGACTCTATCGGATAGGTTTATGAGAGGTTACAGAATGTGGTGAAAGTTTTTGGCTTATCAGATAGAGCCAGGATTCTGGAGGCTTGAATGATGAGTGAATGGAAGCGTGGCCCATTGAGATGGGCAAACTTGGGCTGTCTGGACGTTGCTACTCCTTACCCTGCCCTAGGGTGGGAAAGGATGTCCGGATGATGATGATGATGATGATGATGATGATGATGAACTCCTAAAACAGGTGACGGACATAGCCTTCATAAAACAGGTGTTTGGGGCATATTGGATGATGGACACAGCCACTTTGCAGTTCCCGCCAGTGTTTAAAGTCTTAAATTTATTATATGGTGCCCAGAGAGTGACCTGGGCATATAGGAGACGGATGATCTACACTGCCAGTCTCCCATGGGAAACTGATGGGGTTGGAATGATGATATTTGATTCCGCATGGTCTGATTCACTTATCGCAGCAGGTGACTGCCCGGCCTCTGCCACCTCTACCCCTATTGTGCCTCCCGCTCGTGCAGGGAAGTAAGAAAAGTACGACTGAGCGAATTCTAGAGATGACAGTATCTTTAACACTGTGTTCAGCGAGGACGTCAGTGAACGAGAGTTACTGCATAGTGTGTAAAGTAATGAGTCCTGCCAACTCTTCATCGCTTCCCAGACTCCTTCCTATCGCCTTCGTGGCGCCACTGCATTAACACCTTGTCACCACCATCCACATCGTCCCAGCCTGATACCTAGCAGCTGTGTGGGGATGTGTAAATATATAGTGTAAATCTGAACATAAAAATGGAAATTTGTGTGTGACAGAGAAATAATGAAAATTTTAGTGTAGAGAATAAGTGCTTATGAAAGAATGGACTGATATTCTGTTAGAGAAGTATGATTGTAGGAAAAATATACATAAGCTACAGAAGATAAGGACAGCTACAGTATTGAAAATACATGTCATAACCTAAACCCTACAGGAGTTTTCAATCATCTGGTACAGAAAACAAGTGTTGTGAAAAGTGTAAGTGATCTTTCAGGGCCAGTACTGTACAGTGGTTTTGTACCATTGTATGTAAATCTTGATACATGAAACGAGCTCAAATAATAATAGAAGTGAAAGTGGCTTTACAATATACATAAAAACTGTGACAAAAAAATAGATTTTGCTGCCATTCCTGTACTGAAGTGTGAATTTCGCCAAATAAGTGCCCTTAATGCGTAAATTGCTCGAAGACTAGGAAAACTATGGGTATGAATATCAAGCTCCAATGAAAACTCAAGTGACCTTTCATGGCACGTGTACCAAAAACGTGCTCAAGTGAAAATATTCTTTTGTGGTAACCTTGATGTTCTCCCCTCCCATGCTTAGTATGGCAGTGTCACTCTGGAACGGCAGTGGCAGGGAAGGTGAAGAGGACCTGAAAGGTCTGTAGGGGAAAGAGGAGTGCGAGAGAGTATGCGCAGGACAGCCCTGTCTGGCCTAGCTCAACCTAGCCACTAACATATCAGCTTGTATAAGGTAAGCTCGCCGTGACCCCAAAAGTTATTTCCATTCATCAGCTTCTACCTCCACTATGCCTCCACCTAGATGAGTTCTTTGATGTTTAATTGAAACTTACATGTTTTCCAGTTACTGGGTTATTGTTAGTTGATAACATGCATGCTGTTTCCCTGAACTTTAAGGGCTAAGGTCCATACGCAAGTGGACACTAAGAGCATCAAGTGGCTCCTTCATAAAATATTCGATTGGAATCATAACTACGAAGAGTTGGCACATAGACCGAAAACTTAACTCCTAAAGCATGGATGATGGTGCCAGCCTTCAGAAATGATGTGTTTAAGGATGCCTGGCTGAAGGAAGCAGCTGATTTCCTTTTCCCACCTTGGTTTGATGTGACTGCCAATTTTTTGGTCACCATGCCATAATGCAAACATATGAGAGACAGACAGATGGCATTTGCAGTCTATCACTTGCCATCGAAGGGTTAGAAATGATCTTTGATGCATCTCCTAATTCGCTCACTGCTATACCCGTCCACCCAACCCATACAACCTCAACCCCTGCCAAGCTGATCATTCATGCAAGGAAAGGATTGAGTGAAAATGCAGTTAGGAAGGTAACGGAGCTGACATTGTGGTCATTGTCAGGAGAGAGATGACACCCGAGGATGGAAGTTTACACATGGTAAGTGACATGTCTCAGCTGCACTCCCGTGCCTCTTCTTATAATTCCATGCTGCCACTCGAATGACCCTGACGCTCTGCAGAGCCCAAGGACTCCCAAACTTCCCGGTGACTCTGGAAAGTCTTCCGAATCATCAGTTTTGAGGATTAGAGTCAGGCAGCTGGAAGTCATATGCAGCACAAACATAGCATTATAGCCACCCAGCATCCTTCATGGTGCCCATGCCTCACCGCTGTCTCACCACCACACACATAGCCCCAGCCTGCTACTTCATCCAGCCTAAATGCTTTCTCCAGTATCACATCGAGGTGAGGTACTAGGTACTGGAACGTGGGAAGGTGTATGTGCAGTAATGTTTTGATTTTCCAGCACTGCATCAACAAACAATTCAGTATCCGACAAAGCAAAAAATCAGGCAGAATTAAGGCAGCATGTGACTTTATACAGCATCAACCAACAGTGTAGAGAGAAACTGGGTTTTTCCAAGCTACTCACTGCTCCGTGCTACCAGTGGAACATCAGTGATGCCCCCCCCCACACAAAAAAAAAAAACACCTGGCGCCAACTGAGTGGTGTCACACCAACCTGCACGGCTTGCCAGCGATGCCAGCTTGACTGAAAAGTTGAAAAGTTTAGGGATTTTATTTTCCTATTTTTGACTCTGCAGGCAATGGCAACCTGCAATTTTTTAAGCTCTTTTTTGGGGGGGCAGAATACCGAGCAGATGATTAATGTTTCTGGGATGAATTGCCTCGGGACCATGATGAGACTGACAACGACGGTTTATTTCTGTAGTTGTTAGGTAAGTAACAACAATACATACTGTACGTAGAACCCTAGTAGAAATTTTCAACAGTTTCTCTGTTTTACTTCATAATTGGGGCTGCCCTTGGGGAACGAAAAGGTCTTCTAATAATCAGGAGAGAAAGAGAGATAGATAGATAAAAAGAGAGAGAGAGAGAGAGAGAGAGAGAGAGAGAGAGAGAGAGAGAGA
>JAGKTI010037867.1:0-10818 GCA_018397915.1 Birgus latro | reverse complement strand
TATGTAGAGAAAAATTTGTAATGGTTTGTTCCTCCTCGCAATTAGTGCTAACCTCCTGCAGCCTGTCAGAGGCGGAGGTAACATAACTAGTTCTTTAATTTATTCTGAATAGTTTCTACTCGGTCATCATGCGTTGTTGGAGGTGTTGGAGTGTTCGGCGCTGGGACCCACAAATAAACGATACTACCCAAGCAGTCCTCGCTGGGCTTCGGGTGGTCCGCCAGTTGATGATTATTGGGGAGTTATCTCGAAAAAAAAAGTGACAAACTACCCATCCTATAACAAGTGCGCATATATATACAGTACTGTAAGTACCCTTTTGGTAAGATTTTTTTTTTGTATTATTTAAACGTAACAGCCCTTGTTAACATTAACTTATTTTGTGGCCTCATTATTATAAATTGTGAATTATAAACGTAGTGAAATACTGGGTACGGCTCCTGACTTCGTTATGCAAGAAGAGTAAAATTCACATTAACAACACATCACCCGACGCCAGTGGAATCATATGATGGACTACCAAAAACATAGTCAAATAACGATCATATTGTCGCGCCCTCCCTTAATACAGCAATGATATTTACCTCGTGAATATTATCCTCCCGTATTTATTACTTCGGTAGCGTGAAACAATAGACACTGGCATGCGCGACTTCAATGTTCACTATTCATATATACTCAGAACTGGGAACTGGAAGAAATGAAAATGATATGGCTTTTCTAGGTTTTAATTATCAAATAGTTATCTACAAAATATTTACACACATAAAAATCATGAGGTATTTTTCCCCCTCATTTCACTTCACTTAAAAGTTCCGTGCTGGATACCGTTTATTAACCCCGCACTTAATCATCTACACTTAATTCACTTAATTACTAACACTGTATCAACTAATTAAAGCACTCTTTTATTCCGGGCTTTAAAGTCAACCTTATATATTTAATCCTTTAAATACACACTAGTACTGTTATAACTAAAACATTCTCTTTTATCTTATATATTTAATCCTTTAAATACACACTAGTACTGTTTATGGTGATTATGGCGTCATGTCACCAGTGTATCATTTATTTATCCCATTCTAGCTTCCTGCAACAGTCCACTCTCCCCTACCCCATCACTTGTCTACTGTTGAGCCCTCTTCCCGCCAGCCAGACCATTATTGCCCCCTCCTTACCCACCTCCCTCCTCCTGTCTCCCAGGCGTCCCATGCACCATGCCTCTTCCTGTGGCGCCACATCATATGAAATTACAGAGGTCTACCAGGTTCAGGTTCACGGTCAGTGAGGAGGGGAGTCATGGTAATTCTGTGATTATGATAGGTGCAGGAATGCAAATGATGTTATAATGGCTTATATGCTGGCCGTCGGTAATTTTCGTATGGTTCATGATGTTTGTCGAAAGTCTCGCTTACGAAATCTGTGTTTCATGTGAATAGAACAAGAAAATGTTTGGTGTGAAATTATTTTATTGCCATATTCACAAAACGTTATTATTGTCAGTATATTGTCAGGCGGGACATTCTTTATATATATATATATACCATCAATAACTGTGCACATCAGCAATGATCACAGCGTTAGGTTTGCCCTAGTGACCGAAAGAAACCTGGTGAAGTTCCATGCCTATCACTGTTACCAGATGCGGAGAGCATTACACCACATCGCTGGTGGACGGGGTGTTTCTGTTTGCTGTGTCTGGAACTGCACATTGGGGAAAACAGACGGGTGGAGGAGATGAGTTTCACCATCACAGGAGAACCTCTCGTATGACACAGTGAAACATGGATTATCTTCCGGGTAATGTCAGCTGACATCACTCATCATATTTCCAGCCAGGCTGCGTTATTTCTGATAATGCCCTATGTTCCAATATATATTTATATATATTTTTTCTGATTAATACCTGTAAAGTTTTGGGTAACATCAGATTATTTTACTCCTTAACTCTAGAACGCTAACGTGTTTTGCACTGTCTAGTAACACTAACACCGAGTATGTTATACTTGAAATTGGGATTTTTTTTTTTAATATTTTAAAGTTGAAAACTACATGGAAAAGTCAACTCTTGTAGTAATATTTTTTCCCCTAAAAATTGAAGAAAACGAAAGGAAGGCACTGAAGAGAGTACTTGAAAAAAAAAAAATCATAGAATAAACGATTTTGTTATTTAAAAAAAAAACTAGGAAAAACTACTGAAGACACAATGTTCCTCTATGGTTCACATATGTTCGGGTCTTGTGAGCATTGTCTGTGGACGGTGCAGCCATCCAGCATCACCAAAAATTGTAGGGGAGATAGGCTAAAAATAACCTTTTTTATGTGTGCCAAACACTTAATTTCTTGCAACAAATATTTTTTTCTTATCAGTGCCTCTGTAACTGAAATGTAAATGTCATTTATTAGTAAAAGTAGGGCTCTGGGCAAAATCCAACCTTATAACAGGGGACATAGACAAAAAAATGGCACCAGGAGAGGGGAGGGGATATCTGATGGGGAATACTTTTTTTACGACATGATTTACCCAATAAATGATCAGTTTGTGGCATGTATTTGTTATTATTATTATTATATTAAATAAGTATTGCAGGCACATTCCAAGACCATTATAACTTACTTAGGCATTAAGGCAGTCGGTACAGGCTGTTTAGTAGTGTTGAGGGCACACTGGTTGTCCGCACAAATGACACCTGTGTCGTGTCTTCCTTTCTTATCCTGGAGGGCAGTCTTAACACTTCAACAAGCCCACTTTGTTGTCTAATGCAACTGGTTCTGCACTGCTTGTAGCAGTGCCCGGCGAAAGAGGCTATAAAAATCGACATCAGGCTTGCCAGTGCGACCTAGGCTAGGCAGTGTGTGCAGTGTTAAAAGGAGCAGGGCGTTATTTTTGACAGTGTGTCAGGAATGCAGGACACTGCCATTTTGTTGGTGAAAATAAAAGTATTGGAGCCAGGCGGCCGATCTGGTGTCTGTCATTACCACTGGTGCCTCCCTTTTGTTGTCTGTCTCCGTCCCCATGAGGGCCATACCACTGTTCTCCAGCTTGTCACGCACTTGGGATGTGGGCGCGATTTCTCCTGAACCCTTTGACGGACTTCGACCGAATTTATGTCAGTGATACAGTAATGAAGGGACGATGAACTGATTAGATCAACAAGGTCAACGTCACGGGCGTAGACGGAATATCTCCTGCACCCCTCGACCAATTTGACCAAACTTCTGTTAGTGATACATGATGAAGGGACGATGAAATGATTGAGTTGGCAAGGTCAAGGGGCCAAAGGTCAAGGTCACATGGGTGTGGCGCTATATCTCCTGAATGCCTCGAGGGATTTCGACGAAACTTTTGTCAGGGATAGAGTATGATGGGTCGATGAACTAATTAGGTCAGTAAAGTCAAAGGGTCAAATGTCAATGTCATATGGGTGTGGGGGTGATATTTCTTGAATCCTTCAAGTAATTTCGACCAAAATTATGTCGGTGATACAGTATAAAGGACCAAAGAACTGATTAGGTCAGCAAGGTCAAAGGGTCAATGGTCAAGATCATATGGGGTTGGCTGTCTCCAGTCAACCCACAACGAACCCTGATATAGAGGTTGTATGGCTAGTCCGTGCACAAGGCTTGGTGGAGGCATACCAAGCAACGCTTTACATCGACATCTCAGGGTCCGAGTTCTCTACTTTTCATTTAATCATAAACATTCTGGATTGCAATCGGTTATTTATATTTTACTCCAGAAACACTCGTATCATTTCACAATTCATGCATAAGAACTTTGTCATGTAATGCGTTACTTATAGATGAAATTCTCAGTACTGCCAAGGACTTCTTTCGGACTGTCAAATCCACTCAGCCTCTATTCTTGACTAGCCATCTGTAAGCTCAGAGAGGAACTTTTCAAATATCTACCACGACTCTTATCACTTAGCACTCTGTAATTGCTATGGCTTGTAATCTTTAAAGGCATAATATATACTATCGTGGACAAACTCCTGACGCAGGTGTGAAAAGCAAGAGTTAGTTCTCTATTGGTAAAACTGTAATTCCCTCCATCTCTCCCCTTCTCTCACCCTCTAACACTCCTCCTTCGCCACCAGAAACACCGCCCCTTGTTAATGGAGTAATCCCCGCCCCCCAGTACTCTCTCTCTCTCTCTCTCTCTCTCTCTCTCTCTCTCTCCCTCAGTAAGAGTTACAGAGTACACTATCCTGGAAAGGGTTAATGTTGCGGATCAGGAGAATGACTGAATCACAGAGGAAAGGCCCAGAGTCGATCCTCAGCTAGGCCATGAGCGGGGATTATTTATAACCACCTCATAATGGCAGCGTGTTAATCGGTGAACAGATTCGTCCCCACACCATTAAACTATACGCCAAGCAATGAGACTATTCGAGAAAGTAACAGAAGTTTTGAGACTTTTTTAGGAGAGATTTATTTACTTCAAAAAAGTATAAAACTCTAATCTCCAAAATAGGACCCTCAAACTTCAATGTACTTGTTGTAGCGCTCCAGCCACTTCTTGAAGGCCCCCTCCTACTCCTCCAAAGTGAAGGTGTCTAGGACCCTTGTCACATCCTCCTACATCTCCTCAACGTCTTCAAAACGACTGCCCCTGAGGTTCTCCTTCAGCTTGGGGAATAATCAAAAGTCAAAAGGGGCAAGGTCTGGACTGTAGGGAGGGTGAGGGACAGTCTTGACGCCCATCTCTGTCAAGTAGTTGGTCACCAGGAGGGAATTGTGGACTGGTGCACTGTCATGGTGCACGTGCCAACGACTCGATTTGAAGAGCTCTGGCCTGTTGCTACGAAATTTCTTCCTGAACTCCCTCAAAACCTCCATATAATATTCTTTGTTGGCCGTCTGGCCGGAGGGAACCCAGTGGATGTAGATGATGTCCTTGCTGTCGAAGAAGGGGATCATCATTAGCTTCCCAGTGGACTTGCTCTGCCTGGCCTTCTTGGGTCTGGGGGAGTCAAAATGCTGCCATTGGGAACTCTGTCTCTCGGTCTGTGGATCATAACAGTAGATCCAGCTTTCGTCACAGGTCACAAGAGACCCAAGAGCACTTGGATTCGAGGTAATGAGCTCAACCATCTCCCTGCTGTCACCAACACGTCTTTCCTTCTGTTCGTCACTGAGCACCCTGCGAACAAACTTTGCACAAATTTTGCGCATGTTGAGATCTTCATGAAGAATTCTGTGTACAGTTGCCACACCGACTCCAAACTGTGTACTTATTGTCTGAATAGATACACGACGGTCCTTGTCCAGAAAATTGCGAATTTTCTCATCCAACTCTGGCGTTCTGACGTAACTCTCCCTCCCACACTTCTCATCGTCTGTCATCTCCTCTCTGCCGTCCTGGAACCTCTTTTGCTAGCGAAAATCAAATGCTTTGCTCACACAAGTTAAGCCATAAGCAGCCTGGAGCATTTCATAAGTTTCTGTAGCGTTTTTGCCCAGTTTAACACAAAACTTTATTGCGTAGCGAGTTTCCAAACTGTCTTCACGTCCCGACTGCATTCTGCGAACTAGTCAGCTGTGACAAGCCGTGTATAGCAGGGCGTGTTTAAAGTGCTGTGACAGCCGTCTCCTTCAACGTGGAAAAACAAAATTTGGCATGTTAGCTTATTAGATGTATAGTAATTGTATATTATAGTGACAATAATCTAGGACAATTAGAAGTGCCTCTCCCAAAAGAGTCTCAAAACTTCTGGAATGCACCCATATGTGTAACGGCTAAGGAACCTTGTAAATATTTAATATAAAGGGAATCACCAAATACAAGCAATATTGATGTTGTCTCTTATAATTGAGAACATTAATATCAAATTATTTTATGGGTATTTTAACTAAGATATCTTCGACCCAAACAGTCCATAAAACAAAAACTTGAAAGTTCGCATATATTTTTAGAATAAGGCTGTCCTCCAAAAAGATTAGATTTATACTTTTGGGACTGGTTTGGTAGAGCTATTAAATGTTAAACACGCAGCTAAAAGGTTCCAGGTTCGACTATCGTCTTGTGCGACAGTGACAGGATATTTCTGGTTTACCCTGTAACACATCCTTAATTTGAGGGCATTATAGACATCACCGTATGAACAAACGGTGGCAGATATATGTGGAAGCGTACGTGGAAAAGATTGAAAGGAATGAGAGAGTAGATATGAATGGAATAGTAGGGAATGTGAAGGTGGATGAAGTAGTTGGTGAATGGGGTGTGCCTGCATCGATGGATGAGAATGGCATGCTTAAGTGGACATTTGTGCCGGGAAGGGGTTGGTGATAGCCAATACCCTCTTCAGGCACAAAATCATCCATAGGTATACGTGGCAAGTGATGAGAAGGGTGAGTAATGAACTGAATGAACGGAAGGCAATGACTGATTATGTGTGTGTGGATGAAAGGATGAGAAGGTGTGTAATGGATGAAACAATATATAGAGGTTGGGGAACTGGACTTTCTGACTACCACTTGGGGGTGGTCAGAATCAAAGTCCAAATGAAATGGAGAAATAGAAGAAGGAAGGACAAGAGGAAGTAGTTCATACAAGGAGGTAGAAATGTTACAAGAGGATGGAAAAAAGGCAGAATATAAGAGGGATGTGGAGTACCGATTGGGTAAATATGGATTGGAGCAGATGGGGGACGTGGAAGGTGTGTGCAAGGTATTCACAGACGAAATCTGTGCAGCATGTGAGGTGGTGTGTGGGGTGAAAAGTTGACAAAAGGGAGTGCAGGGAACAGCATGGTGGAATGAAGATATGAGAGAGGCTGTGGCACAAAAGAAAATAGCATATAGTGAGTGGGTGAGAACCAGGGGCGTGGAGGAAGTTGAGAGCCAGAAGAAAGAGTTATATGTAGAAAGGAAGAGAGAGGTAAAAAGATTAGTGAGAGAGAGAGTAAGAAGAGAGAGGATGTGGAATTTGGAAAGAATTTCAATGTAAAGTGGAGGGAATGTTAGAAAATGTTATGGAGAGTTAGATGGGGCGCCAAAGAAGTTAGTTGGGGAGTGAAAGATAGAAATGGTAGATTACTATTGGAGAAGGGAGAAAAAGTGAGCAGATGGAGAGAAGACTTTAAGGAATTGTTGAACATAGAGAATGAATGTAATACGAGTATAAGTGGCTGGAGAATGGCTGGGAGAAGGAGGGATGTGAGAAGAGAGGAAGAAATCAGTAGGATGGAAGTTGTGGAAGCAATGAAGAAAGTTAAAATGGGGAAAGCCCAAGGAATTGATGGAGTGTGTGGTGAAATGCTGAAGCATGGGGGAGAGATAGTAATAGAATGGATGTGGAAGATATGCAGATTAGCCTGGGAGGAAGATAGAGTCCCGGAGGATTGGAAGTCAGGTATACTGTAATTATTTCCCTGTACAAAGGAAAAGGAGAAAAAGAGTTGTGTGGTAATCATAGGGGCTTTTGTCTTGTTAGTGAAAAAAGGAAAAGTATATGGTAGGATATTTATTGACAGAGTTTGGGATATAACAGAGGAATTAGTTTGTGATGAACAGGAAGGTTTTAGGAAAGGAAGAGGTTGTGTAGATCAGATATTCATTTTTAGATCTTTAGTGAAAAAGTTTCTAGAGAAGGGAAAGAAATTGTATGGGGCCTTCATGGATCTGGAGAAAGCACGGTGGATAGACAAGGATTGTGGAAAGTACTAAAATTATATGGAGTAGATGGGAGGTTGTTGAAGGCTGTGAAGAGTAAGTATGAGGGTGCTAAGGCTGCAGTGCATGTGGATAGTGAACTGAGTGAATTTTTCTGTTTGAAGGTTGGATTGAAGTTAGGATGTATTATATCTCCATGGTTGTTCAATCTGTATATGGATAGTGTTATAAAAGAGATACAAGGTAGGGCAGTGGATGTTGGAGTGTCCCTAGTGAGAGAGGGCAGTGTTTGGAAACAAACAGTACTACTGTTTGCAGATGATACTGTGTTAAGTGAAGACGAAGGCTTGGGGGATGAGTTTGGGAGAGTGTGTAAGAAACGGAATCTAAAGGTGAATGTACCGAAGAGTAAAGTATGGTCTTCGAGAGAACCGAAGTCAGCGAATGTACAGTGAGGTTGGATGAGGAGGAAATGGAAAATGTGAGTGCGTTTAAGTACTTGAGTGGTGTGATGAGTATGGATGGAAGTTTAGAGGGTGAAGTACTGTACTTTAAAAGGTACAACAAGGAAGAAAGGTGTCTGGTTCCTTCAAAGCAGTGATAAGAAACAGGGAAGTGAGTGAAAAAGTTACTACATGACAGTACTGTGATACCAGCTCTAACGTATGGAAGTGAAGCTTGGACCTTGCTGGAGGGACACAGGTCAAGAGTGACAGCAGTGGAAATGAGTTATCTGAAAGGAGTATGTGGAGTCACATGGAAAGACAGACTGACAAATGAGGAAGTAAGGAAGCGTTGTGGTGTGGATATGGATGTAATAAGAAGCGTTAGGAGAAACGCACTGAGGTGGTTTGGTCATGTGGAGAGGATGAAGAGTGAGGGACTGACGAGGAGAGTGTGAGTGAGTTGGAGGAGAGGAGAGGGAGAGAGAGGCCAAGGATGAGATGGAGGGATAGAGTGGAGAGGTATACAGTATGAGAGGGGGGGGGTGAGCTGGGAGGAGGGCATGAAATGTCTGGGGACAGGCCGTCATGGAGGTGATTTGTTTGTGGCCACCCCTTACTGGATTAAGTCGTCTGGCAATAGACAGATAGATAGATTTATTTCTAGCAAGTTGTTTTGTTCCTAAATAGTATTATGTATACTTTGCATCAGTATATTCCTTTATCAATTGGCTAATTTTATTTCTGAACACACACACTTACATGCTGTGAATATGGTATGCAAATACTAGAGTTTGTTACATGTTATCGAATCCTCTATTCTTTCTCCGACTAGAGAGAGAACATCAGCTTTATTAAATGGAGCTTTCCTTGCCCCCCCCCCCCCCCCCACACACACACCATGCCAGCGCACTACAACTCCCTTTCGTTCGGATGGCATTGTTTCACCTTCGTCTTGTTCAAGGTCATCAGTTTCTTCTGTAATGTTTAATCCTTCATTTGGTAATTCACAATTCTCTTCTCAGCACGAAAGAAAACTTTTATTTTACATTAAATCGTATGGACTTAACCATAAATAACAATTTTGCGGTAATGTTATTTGCGGTGTTTATTGTAATTGATATTATTTTTAATGTTATTGTATTATTTCTTTATGTATTATTATTATTTTATTATTATTTTTAGTATTATCATTATTATTGTTATTATTTTATTATTTTTGTTATTATCATTTTCATTATCATCATTAGTAGTAGTAGTAGTAGCAGCAGAAGTAGTAGTAGTAGTAGCAGTAGTGTTAGTAGTATAGTAGTAGTAGTAATAGTAGTAGGAGTAGCAGTAGTAGTAGTAGTAGTATAGTAGTAGTAGTAGTAGTAGTGGTAATAGTAGCAGAAGTAGTAGTAGTAGTTGCAGTAGTAGTAGTAGTAGCAGTAATAGTACTTGTTGGTGTTAATGTAGTATCATTATTCAATCCTGCCTCATTTTAGCAAGGCAAGGAAACTTACCAGTTATGTAATGTATACGTTTGGTTCCTGAGGCTACGATTCACGAGAATTTTGGTGGCATCAAACTTGGCTTCATAATTTTACTGGAAATTCACGGGTACACCTCAACATGGGCACCGCCTTTTCCGAAACAAGCGAGCCACCGTTTTACACATTCTTGGCCGATATTGGACAACATTTCGGGAGTAATAGAAGCATACGCATTCCTGATCCGTTGCGTGGGAAGGTCTCGCTGCTTGGTGGCGTACACTTTGCTCTTAATGTTGCCCCACAAATAGAAGTCGCATGGTGTAAGACCCTGCGAACGAGCAGCCCATTCCATGGGACCACGGCGACCAGTCCACCGTTCTGGGAACTGCTCACTGAGAAATGAGCGAACCTCACGCGAGTAATGAGCAGAGGCACCTTCTTGCTGGAAATTGACTTCTTTCATGCCGGCTACAGCTGACAGATGGGGGATGCAGAACTCCTGAAGCATACGAAGGTAATCGTCTCCGTTGATGTCTACGGAATTTCCACCTTTATCCCGAAGGAAGAACGGACCAATCTGCCCAGCTGAGGAGATGGCACACCAGACGACCAATTTAGGCGTGTCGCTTTTGTGTTCACGGATTTCCACAGGACTGTGAGTTCCCCAGATGCGGGTGTCGTGCCTATTGACGCGACCAGAAAGGTGGAAACGAGCTTCGTCATTGAACCACATGTGCTCCAGGATCGATGTTTCTGTTTCGTAGTGCTGCAGCTGTGTCTCACATATCTCCACCCGGCAATCGTAGTCTTGAGGTTCCAGCATCTGAACCACCTGGATCTTGTACGGATACAGTTTGGGATCACGTCGCAAAATCCGTTGGATAGATGTCATGCTGATATTCAGTTCCGCAGCTGCGTGCTGAATGGACTTTCCTTGACTCTGAGCAAAAGCCTCACGAATAGTTCCGACATTCTCCTCACTCTGCCCACTTCGAGATGTTCCTGATCGGGATTTGTCTTTAACAGACCCGGTCTCCATAAACTTGTGGTGGGTGGCGACGATGGTGTTCCAATTCGGTGCATAATATTGTCCGTAGACTGCCCGGAATCGTCGCTGTACTTCAACCACAGATTGAAAAACCTCTTGCCATGCAGTGATTTTACACTTCTGCTCTAGAGTCAGCATTGTAGCAAAAGAAAACGGGGCAAAACATCAAATGAAGGCTCAAAAAAATTCTCAACTACTGAGTAAGAGTTTACCACAAGATGAACGTCGTTGGTCG
>JAGKTI010037866.1:0-10819 GCA_018397915.1 Birgus latro | reverse complement strand
CGAGAGAGAGACTCGACCGTAGATCACGAGGAACATCCCAGGTCTCCTCAAGTTCTACAGCCGACTTTGCAAGTAAGTCAGCCTGCTCATTGCCGTAGATACGACAATGACCAGGCACCCAGATCAGCGTGAAGGACTTACCGCACGAATGCAATTTATTAATAATGCGGCCCTGGATCTCATTAGAGTCCGTAGTACAAGAAGCAATTGCCCCAAGGGCTGATTTTGAGTCGGAAAATATGATAAATGAGTCATGTCGAGAACTGAGAGCATAGTCTATGGCTCTGTCAATAGCAAAAAGTTCGGAGGTAAACACAGATGTACGAGTCGGCAACCGATACCTGAGGGCACATTCAGTCGACCACACACTAGCACCCACACAGTCACTCGACTTGGAGCCATCAGTGTACAACTGGTGGGACCCCAAGTGACGAATGATGATGTTACGAAACAAGTGGTGGATCTCCGCCTCTGGCGCCTTGGTCTTAGGTGCTGGGAGCCATGATACATCAACAGTAAAGCCGGGTGGCTCCCAAGGCGCTATATTTTTAGTCACCAACTTGTCACAGTCACTGAGGTCCACACCAAGCTCCTGAGTTAGTAAGTGGAGGCGAACGGCAAGTGGCCGACGCACCCCCCGCATAAGATGGTGGTATTGACGCAGAGGGGTACAGGCCACGTTGCCAATACTGTTTTTCCTTAGTGTCCGGATGCCATAGGACAGGGCCAGGTGGTCGTGGCGAATACGGAGGGGAGGCACATTTGCCTCCACTTCCATACAAGCTACCCGTGTACACCGGACGGCTCCAAGGCACATTCGCAAACATTTATTCTGTAACACATCCAATCCTTTCAACGTGGCATCGGATGCCGAGCCATACACCTGTGCGCCATAGTCTAGCTTCGATCTAATATGGGACTTATACTTCATTAATAAAGATTTTCTGTAAGCTTCCCAAGTAGTACCTGCAAGGTACTTGAGGACATTTAACGGTTTATCACAACGGGCAAGCAAATTATTAACATGAATTTTAAAGTTCAACCTGCGATCAAAATGTACACCCAAAAACTTTACTGAATTTTGAAAAGGTACCGCCTGATTATCCAAAGTCAAACACAAATTATGTACGTTACGATTAGTGAAAACAATAGCGGCACACTTAGGAATGGAAAACTTAAATCCCCACTGGAAGGCCCATTGGTGGACGGAATCAAGGGCTGCTTGAATCCGCCCAGCCGAAAATTGTGCATTACGGGAAGAGTGCCATATTGCACAATCGTCAGCATAGAGTGAGTGTTTAAGATTCCTTGGGATGGAAGCTGATGACAGAATATCATTGATCATAATACTAAATAAAGTTGGACTAAGAACACTTCCCTGCGGCACCCCGTTTTCCTGGATAAATATATCCGATGTTACGTTACGGGGTAATTTGACAGAGAAAGTTCTGTCCCTTATGAAGTTTGAAATAAAGATAGGCAAATTACCTCTTAAACCATAAGCATAGATCTTCATTAGTATACCGTGTTGCCATGTCATGTCATAGGCTTTATGGATGTCCAAGAACACCCCTATCATGAATTCTTTATTGGCAAAAGCCTCTGCAATACAATGCTCCAAATTCATTAAATGATCTAGTGAACTTCTGTATTTACGGAAGCCACATTGTTGATCATTTAACAAATTCTTCGACTCTAAAACAAAAAGGAGCCTATTATTAACCATTCGTTCCATGACCTTACATAGACAAGAAGTCAACACAATAGGACGAAATGAAGTGGGATTCATGAGACGACCAGCCTCTTTAGGTATCGGTATGACGTGCGCAAAGTGCCATGAGTTTGGGAACGTTCGAGACGCCCAAAGCTCATTGTACAAAGCTAACAGCTTAATCAGGTTGTCCTGATTAAGATGCAGGATCATACCGTACGTGATGGTGTCTGGTCCGGGGCTGGTGTCTTTACAGGATTTAAGGGCAAGGAGGAATTCATCTAGCGTAAACTCTTGGTTATATGGGGAGTCTACGTCTTCTGTGACAAAGTCTAATTTCCGTAGCTCAGCCGTGCGTTTATGATGTTGAAAACGCGGGTCGTAATTGGCTGAGCTACTTACTTGAGAAAAACTCCTGGCGAGGATGTTAGCAACGTCCACGGGATCGTCATAGATGTTGTTATTAACCTGCAAGGTGGTAATGGGGAAATACGGGCCTTTATTATTTAATATTCTGATAGTGGACCAGACTTTACTTAATGGTGTGAAACGATTCACCGTGGACACAAAAGTTCGCCAGGAGTCACGTTTGGCCCTTATTACTATTCTCCTTGCCTCAGCCCGTGCCTGTTTGTATGCAATGAAATTTTCCTCAGTGGGCTGACTATCAAAAATCCTGTATCTCCTATTGCGTTTCCTTAATGCTTGTCGGCAATCCGGCGTCCACCAATGTGCTCTATGCTTCGCATGAACTGTAGAAGTCTTGGGAATAGCAGCCTCAGCCGCATGTAATATGGAATTGGTTAGATTTTCGACCTTAACATCTGTGCTCTCCCCAGATATATCTAAATTGGCGATCCTTGAGAAGGATCCCCAATCTGCTTTCTTATAGTTAAATTTTGGAGGAGGAGGGTCCGAAACAATGTTGCGTGTATAAGAAAGACAGATGGGTAAATGATCACTTCCCAAGGAGTCGTCATAGGGGTCCCACGAGAAATCTTGATGTATACCTGGGGAGGCCAGAGATAAGTCAATGGCCGAAAAGTTACCAGTTCGATCATCTACACGAGTCGCTCTACCATCGTTCAGAAGACAGAGGTTGGACTGTAGTACTAGGTCGGCTACTTGCTCCCCACGACCATCGATCCTCAAGCTACCCCATTGATAGTGATGGGCGTTAAAGTCGCCCAATACTAACTTATTCCCTGGTAGATGTTGAAATAGGGAACTTAAAGCATCACTATCAATAGGGCCATGTGGTNTGGTAGTGTTTGAACTGAGGAGGATCAGGGTGATCCACCAAGCGCGTCTCCTGTAAACAAACAACGTCTGGCCTGTGTATTGATAGCAGGATTGCTATATTATGTAATTTATTCCCAAGAGTTCTACAGTTCCACTGTAACACAGTGAATGCGACGGTTTAAGATTTACGGGAGTGGCCAGCGCTCTTAGTTCTTTTATGCCGCCCGTCAGCAGGCGAGCGACTACCGGGGGACCTAACCCGGTGCTTGCTGACGGAAACCTCCATAGTTTCATCAATAACGAGGCTCCCAGATTCCACCGAGGAAGAGCTATCCTTTCTCTCCCTCGCTGGAACAGTAGCAGCAGGAAGAGCCTGTGAACGTGACTGTTTGGTGAGGGTGGTCATATTACTCTTACTTGAATTGTCTGGCTTCTGTTTAGGCTTGACTGACTGAGAAGCAGCAGCAGCCTGAGAGTAGGAAGGTGCAACAGGTGCAACAGGGATGTCAGTTTGAGAGGTGGATTGAACAGGAGGCTCAGATGGAGAAGTAGAGGGCATGGCAAGAGCAACAGGTTCAGGGTCAGTCTGTATTGCAACAGAGCACATCACGGGACGGGACATCACTGCCGAAGCATAGGACCTATTCGGCGCGGGAGTTGCATGCAACTCCTTCACCTTTTTCCTAGCTTCGTAGTAGGAAATGCCCTCAGTTGCTTTCACTACACAGACCTCTTTCTCCTCCTTCCACTTGGGACAATCCCTAGAGGAAGTGGAGTGTGCGCCCTTGCAGTGAAAACAGCGTACCGTCTCCGATGTGCAGTGTTCAACATCATGTCCCTGTGTTGCATATTTGCCACAGACTGATTGAGAAGCCCGACAAGTCTTTGTACCGTGCCCATATAACTGACACTTCAAGCAACGAAGAGGATTTTGGATGTACGGCCTGACGTTAACAATTTCGTAACCAATTTTTACATGTTCTGAGAGTGAAACTCTGCCAAAAGTCAAGACAATAGTGGCAGTCTTCGTCCTCACGCCTTCGGAATATCTAGTGATGAAATGGGCATCAATTACGTCCTGCTGTGCAAGTTCCTCTATGATCTCGTCCTCACTCATCACCATGAGATCCCTGCAAGTGATAACACCCTTGCAGGAATTAATGGAAGTTGGGATCTTGGCCTCGACATCGTAGCAATGAAACTTGCGCAGCTTCAACAAGTCCTTAACTTGGGATGAATTACAAGTCTTTTGAAGGAGGTCTCCGTTCGCAAGTTTTTTCACTTGTTCCACCTCCCCAGCACAGCCATCAATGACCTTCTTGATCATGAAGGGATTGAGGCTGCTCAAGGGAGTGGAACCTAGAGCATGGATGGTAATGAACTCCGCGTTATTTATATTTATATCACGAGGCAAACGAGTCTGGGGCCGTTCAGTCTGGGAGCAGTCTGTCCGTGGATCAGTCGGGAGTCGGTCAGGACCGCCTCCCCCTTCAGGCAGTAGGGGCATCCGCCATAGTGACCACTCCCCCCTAACGGGGAAAGTGGGAAGGAGGAGGAAAGACAAGCAAGGGACAAACAACCCGGGACCAAACACCTAAGGCTGAAATTGCCCTCTCAAACCACTCCAGGGAGGCCCGACCGTGGCAATTCACGCCCCAGAGCGATCAGTGGGGGGGACCCTCCGTGGGCAGCAAGCAAAGGTAATCTCAGTGTGCAGGAACAGACACCTACTGTTCCTAACTAATAGGGAGAGGAGCAAAAGTGAGAAACTAGCTGTCCTATTGAGCACCAGAAGGGTGAAAAAAAAAATACTAATGCCGGTGAGGCAGCCCTATAAAGCTAGAGGAGAGCTCAGGAAAAACACGTCTGCTCTCTCCACGACCATGCATCAAAGTCCCCTTTCGGTGCCTAACTTTCACAGCTTCTTATCAAGAAAATCTGATGACTTGGTGGTAGAAAGAAAATTTTTAAGATGTGTGGAATTTTAGTCCACGGGCAGAGGTGAGGGACACGTAACTTTATTGCACACGGAGATTTAATTATGAATGTTCCTGGTCAGGTGAAAGCACGAAACTATACGTACAGATTTACCAGAGCTCTCAGTTAAGCAAGTAGGACGTACACAAGAAGGAAATATCATCTTTCAGACGTTACTGTTCACTGTTGTGACTCTATAAGTACGCACAATATGGAAGAAAGTCAGCTTTGAAAGTTGAAAATGTTGCCATAAAGACTTAGAACACAACATGCGTTAAATTTGTGACCATGTGATAAGGGAATGTGGGGTTGCTTGGGATATGCTGTGAGAATAACTGAAATGATCTGAAACTGTTGCCTGAATAGCACCACCTGAAAGACAGTGTGAAGGCAAGTGTAAGTGTAAAGTTCTTGTGGTCTAGTCTACTGTGTCCTCTTTCAGGTGCTACTGGAAGAGGAACTGTAACTTATGCTGTCATCATGAGTCGGTGATTACAACAGACAGGTTGTCTTTAGCAGCCTGGTGGACTGTAATGACTTGGAGAGCAAATGACCAAGTGGATCACTAAAACCAGATTGGGGTCATCATTAGAAGGATCTATGGCTACCCAAGACTTTATACTAGTCTACCACCCACAGAAGACCATTCCCTGTTATTTGTTCTGGCTGCTCATTTTTTGCAGGATGGTTTACCTTGTACTCGAATCTGACCTGTTCTTTCCCTTGGATTCTTAACGCGCCCCATGTAAGGTTTAATAGCCCAGTTTCACTGAAAGTTATTTCCTTGGACCGTATAATTGCTTTAGTACCTTCCTCTGTTATAAAGGTTTGTGCCTCTCTTGATCCTGAAGGCAGGACTGTTCGTGGCTGTTTCAGTGGAAGTACAGAAAGATTCGTAGGTAGAGCTATTATCTGTGTTTTGGTTGACCATTCTGGTCTGGAAACAAACCAGTTAACATGATGTTTTGGTTACATAGTAAAGGAGAGGTAGGGAACAGGGTTGTTCTTGACACAATAGCTCTGTTTAGGTTTTCTTGCTCCAATACAGTTACTGTAGAGTTTCGTGGAGATTGTTTCTGATACAGTGAGAAAGTTCTTACTTAAAGCAAAGTAATAAAATCAGATAGTATTACCAGGATTAAAATCACCTACACCGCTCTTAGATACAGCTAAAGAATACTACCGAAGTGCCATGTTGGTGGAGTTATTATTATAGCTGATATCTATGATGAGTGTCCGACAGGTGGTCCTGGGTTCCCCCCACAGCCTCCGGGGGAGGTCCTGTTGCTCCACTGTTCCTGCCACCACCACCACTCCAACACCCACATGCCTGGAACGGACAATATCACACTGTGTCAAAGGACTTGTATTAACAATTCACTGCACTTAACCTTTCAGCAAGGAGACATTTTTTACCTCTTCATCTAATTTTTTTCACGGCATATCGACATCCACACCTATTTGGAAAGTTTGTTTACTTCTACTGGTTTTTTCCTGTATCTCCTTTTTTTCAGCTAAAACCACTTCACATTTAAATTACTTCCTCCACTATGTGGTTCAGTTAGTCTTTCTGCCCCTTTTCAAGCCTCATTTCAAGCACCTTTCTTTCACGTGTCTGTCTACCAACACAAAGTCAGTCAGTGCCTGATAGCCATCCAGTCCACGTGCCATGTATAGTTTCACTTATCTCAGACACTGTTTTTTTTACAATCTCTCCCACCTTGCATTCAAGTCCCCTGCAACCATTACTAACTCTTTTTACCCACCTCCATTAACTCTGCTCATATTTTGTCACTGATTTGAATTTTCTTCATTACATTGTCTACAGGAACTGGTCGTATC
Source organism: Birgus latro (assembly GCA_018397915.1). Lineage (NCBI taxonomy): Eukaryota > Metazoa > Arthropoda > Malacostraca > Decapoda > Coenobitidae > Birgus > Birgus latro. The sequence goes on along the minus strand of JAGKTI010037866.1, from coordinate 4,047 downwards.
CCATCTCATATTGATTACTGTAATCCTAGTTTACATAAATTTTGCAGTCAACCTCTTTGAACCATCCCACACAAAGACCCACAACCCACCTTTTGCAGTAGGCTAATGCAACCCCTTTGATCGTTTACTCTTAATTCTCAACATATTTTCTTTCTCTTTTAATATCTTTTTCCATTAGTGTATAGATTGGTTTCACATGAAGCCAGTAATTCCTCTTTCCCTGCGTACTGTATAGCAAAATTCTTACTAGAGCTGAGCAGTTATAGGTGCAGAAAGTGGTGCCTGGTTGAGAATGTAGTTACAGTGATATTGTTATGAGACAACATGTGCCTTGAGGCTTTGTCGGGCAACTCGGTATTTGAGAAATTTAGAGCCGTTTTTGAACCGTGTTTTGCTATGCTCAAAACAAACGATGTATGCACTGACTCATGAAGCAATTGATCCGTCAGAAAAATATGAAATCACAGAAATGCCTGACCGCATTTTCTGCACAGTGTATCAAAACAGATAACTGTATTAGGGGTCAAAGCTCCCTGTTGGAAAATTTAAATCAACATGAGGTTGAAACGGGCCCATCTGTGACCCAGTTCTAACTATCCTGCCAAATTTTACTGGATTCATATTTCCTTTTGGGCTGCACTACACACACACACACACACACACACACACACACACACACACACACACACACACACACACACACTGAGGAAAGGCCACCTTCACGTGGTGGTGGTGGGACTTGAAACGTGACTGGCAATGCCACCTACTCTGAAGGCCTGCCCACCTTTGTAGAGTCACTGGTACATTAGGCCCATTGATGATGTTGCCCAACCCTGCCTGTCCTCCATCTTGGCATGGCTTTTGCCTCCCCACTTGTTTGCAGTGCGTGGCCTCCCATAATGTTGGGAAATGGGAGTCCTGGGGGTTGGAGAGTCTTACATGACGCATCCTGCAGCTAGCACTACACCTCTTTGGTCACCTCTTTTGGCTAGATGAAAGGCGTGTTTGGGCCTGACCAAGTCAGTCAGTTGGGTACTTGCTTGCTAAGGTCAAATGAGCATTGGGGGGTCCTAGTGGCTCCTATCGTCCTAGAGTCTCTCTTGTCTAGGTCCCTTGATGGTTGCCTGTGTATACTACTTCACTAACTCTGGGGTCGCAAGCGGTTTTATCCCTGGCATAGGACCTTTCTTTTTTGGTCTCCGTGGTGTGTGGAAGAGTGAGGAAGTGAAGTATTTTTTGCCGTATATGGCTTTGCTGCATACTGATTCTGTTGAAACTCATTATCTCTGATTACCACTCTGGAGTGTTTCTAAGCCCCTGGGTATGGTCTTCATTAGCCGGAGTTTCCAACAGGATATAGGGGCTGGAGTGACATTGGGGTCAGGCTTCGACACAGTGCCTGATTCATATATGAAATATTTGGTACTGCGATCCTCTGTGAGTGGGTCAGTGTTAGATTTTGACATGCTTGACTTGCACTGTGCCATTGTTACTTACTGTGGATATGAACCAAAAATCTCTTCCCAGGTGGATGGAAGTATCCTTGTTGGGATGTCCTTGCAAGAGAAGAGCTCCCGTCTACAGGCCCTGACCACTGTTTCTTGTAACAGTATTTCTTGTGTTCCTCACGCTAACTTTAAAAGGTGTAATGGTGTAATTATTTCCCGTGATCTTCTAGTACAGTGACTGTTGAGTGCCTGCAGAAGAAAATAGATGGTATAATGAGCCCAACTCCACCCTTGTTCCTGACATGAAAGTAAACGTTGCCTGCTTCTGTGAAACTCGCATGGCTATCACTTGCGAAGACATACATGCCTAACCCAAAGCGATGTTTCCACTGTCAAGAGTACAGACATGTTAGCTTCTTTTGGTGCCATGCACAGGCTGGCCTTTGGGATGTCTGTGTCTCCTGTTGTGGCTCAAGCCATGCTGGTGACTGTCCAGTACCCCTTAAATACCATCACTGTGCGGTTCCCCATGCTGTATCTTCTTGACACTGTCCTTGCTACTTTCTGGATTCTTTTTCCCATTTGTTTGCATGAGAAGGATTTGTTTCCAGAAGCAAAGAGAAGGTCCTAGACTCCCTTTTTCCAGCTGGGGGTTACATAATCTTCTGCCCTTTCTAATGTTCCTGTGTACCATCCTGTGTTTCAGAAGCTGCCTCAATCTACTCCATTGCACACTTCTCCATCTGATAATTTGCAGGATGCTGTTCCCGAGGTTAGTACTGCTTTTGGGACTGATGTTCACCCACCCTCTTCTCTGAGTTTTTTGTCCCCACTTTGGTGGCGGAGGGTTTGCCTATTTCCGTGGTGGTTGTGGATGTCCACGTTGACGTATCTCCTTGTCCTGCCTTGTCCAACCTCCCCAGATACCTAGCAAACATCACCATGGTTCTTCAGAGTTCTGTGACCCTGAAGACTGTCCACCTAATGTCTTTGTTGTGGAACCTTGTGTGGACCTCTTTGCTGATCCCCCTGCCCTGGAGTATCTGGAGCCTAACCAGGTGGAGGCTGATGGTGTTTCGCCTGTGGACCGGCCCCCACTTGAAAATGGTGTTGCATGGATTGTTGGTGCTTCAGTTCTGCTGCATAGGATATTACTCTCACAGGGTTCTGGTTCTGTGGAATCTGCTCCTACCTGTGAGGATGATGGTTCACCCAGTGCATCTTACAAGCCACATTTCAAGCAACCTGTTCTTCTGCCTCAGAGAAAGGGTGATGCAGGACTTCCCTCTTCATCGTCCTCACATTTATCTTCGGATCGCCAGCACAATGTGTGGGTTCCTTGTGCTTGGCAGTCTTTTTCTAAGGGCTTTCCTAAGCATGAATGCAAACTTGCTTGCGAGATTATACACTTCTGCATCTAATCCTGAACTTCACCCCGCTCCTGGTTCTATTATTCAGTGGAATGATCAGGGTTTTTACATGACAGGTGGGAGGAATCGTGTTCCACAATTTTCTCCTGTATGCATGTCCTTTTTGTTACCATGCCTTTTATTTTGATCCCCTATTTTCCTTCGCCATGATGTTCCATTCACTATGTGGTTCTTTCCAATCCCTTGCATGCTGTTGCTGTCCAGGTGTTTCTGCATTGTCGATGTACAGATTGTAGTCTTTAACTTCCGCCAAGTGTGACTGTTGAAAGGGCGGCTCTGAAAAACCTTCTTCGTGGCCTTCCATTTTCTAGGCAACATGACCATCATCCACGTTGGAGTGGCAATGAGGCCAGCCCTCGGGGTGTTATGTTAGCTTCCTCAATGGAGGATGCAGAGTTGGGTGTTTGTTATTCCAATGAGATTATGTATTTCCATAGCTGGACTGGGACTTTTTACTGCTATTGATATGTCCTTATGCTCAGCTGATGGTGTTTTAGATTTAAACTGGGATAAGTTACCAGACCTATATGGCAGTGACCAATACTTTTAACTGCTTCTGAGGGTGAACCTCAGCTTCGTCTTCTTCACTGGCATTTGGACAAGGCCGACTGGTCACTTTTCATCGAATTAAGTTCCACTGACAACTCTGTTAATGATTTGGCTATCATACAGAGGCAGTGTCTTATATAACTGATGTGTTGCACTCACCAGCCCTGTTATTTTTTTCTAAAAAGGAGGGGATAGTTACTTAAATGTCCAGTTCCATGGTGGAACTTTGAGTGTAGTTCCGCAGTGACAGCCAAACGAGTTGCCTTCTCTCAGCTTCGTTGCCACTATGGGGATCCTCAGTATTTGGTGACTGATCAAAGGGAGCGAGCTCATGTGCAGCAGGTTATAACCCCTACACCGTGGGGATGTCGGAGGCACGCCGTGTCATTCCGCCGGGGATATTTGCGCTCCTACTAACTTTTTAAAAATATTTGTCAAAAATCAGTTATTAGTCCTAGAATATTATAATTATATATGCAAATGGCACATACCTTCAGCTTTCTCCTGGGATGTTTTTTTTTAGCACTCGGTGACTACCGTAGGACTTGTGGAGACTTCTGATGTTGGGTAACTAAGTCTCCACTTTACACTTCCCGACATCCCCTAATCTGAATACCACT
>JAGKTI010037864.1:0-10819 GCA_018397915.1 Birgus latro | reverse complement strand
TTGGCACCCTGTCTAGCTCTCTTTACCTCCTTCCAGAATATTTTCTTACATTCCCTCCACTTTGCACTCAAATTCCTTCCAAATTCCTCATCCACTCTCTTCTTACTCTCACTTACTAATATTTTCACACTCTCCTCCTCACTACATATAACTCTCTCGTCCGTCTCTCAGCTTCTTCGTTGCCTCTGTTCCTCATCCACTCATTATATGCTTTCTTCTTTTGTGCCACAGCCTCTCTCACCTCTTCAGTCCACCATGCTGTTCCCTGAACCCCCTTTCGTCTTCTCTTCACCCCACACACCACCTCACATGCTGCACAGATTTCTTCTGTGAATACCTTGCACACACCCTCCACATCCCCCATCTGCTCCAATCTATATTTACCCAATCGCTCCTCCACTTCCCTTCTATATTCAGTCTTTATTCCATCCTCTTGTAACTATTCTACCCTCCTTGTAACACATACTTCCTCCTGTCTTTCCCTTCTTCTCTTCCTCCATCTTGTTTGGATTCTGATTCTGGCCACCACCAAGTGGTGGTCAGAAAGTCCACTCTCCCAACCTCTATATACTCTTGCATCCATTATACATCTTCTCATCCTTTCATCCACACACACATAGTCAATCATTGCCTTCCGTTCATTCATTCCCCCGTCCTCTCTTCTCACCACTCGCCATGTATACCTATGGATCATTTTGTGCCGAAGAGGGTATTAACTACCACCAACCCCCTCCCAGCACAAATGTCCACTAAAGCACTGCCATTCTCATCCATCTCTGCAGGCACACCCGAGTCACAATGATCTTTCATTAGTTCTATTCTTATTTTTTCTTAATTCATTTCCTTTAAACATGCCAACAGCTCATTCCTAGCACCAGCAAAGTTTGTACCCTGATCAGATCTCAGCTGAAGTACAGGTCCCCTCTGCCCTATGAAGCGACGGTAGGCATTGATGCGTGAGTCTGTGTTCATAGTGTTGGCTGTTTCTAAGTGAATTGCACGTGAAGTCATACAAGTAAACAATACACAACACCTTTTTAGTTCCCTACATCGTTCCTTAATGAAAAAAAGGGTCCAAAGAAATCAACAACAGAATAAGTAAAAGCAGCAGTAGGTTCTAATCTATCTGTAGGAAGATCTGCTATCGTTTGTTCCTGTGTACTTCCTCTAACCTTTCTACAAATGGTACACCTGGAAATGTGCTTAGGTACTATAGAAGATCCTCCTATAATCCAGTATCCAGATCCTCTAATCTCATTTAGTGTGATGCCTCTACCTTGATGCTGTATTCTTTTGTGGTAGTAACAAATCAACAAATCAGTTATGTGAGATTTCTTTGGTATTATGGCTGGGTGCTTTCTGTTTTTGCGCATATTTGCTCTTCTGATTCTTCCACCTACTCTGATGATCATCCCATCTTCATCTATGAATGGATCGAGCTTATACATTTGAGTTCTTTAAGACATTTTTCTTGTTTCTTCCAAGACCACAAATCAGCTCTTCCTTGTCAGCTTTGTTCATCAATGTTCTTTTTTCTTCTGCGAATGCTTGTGCCTGAAGTTGTTTTAATATCTCATTTTCAGCTTCTTTCAGCTGATGCAGTCACAGGAATATACTCAGACTTGACAAAGTTTTGTTTAGCTGTTTTTACATATTGTTTACTTTGCTCTTTGCCTTTGAATTTTTTCTGGAGTCTGAGGCATACGCAGTAGCTCTGGTTGCACGATGCCAATCTGAGAAATACTTCAGTCTGTCTAGGAATGACGATGGCTCTTGAGCTTCTGTGAGACATGATACAACTTTCTTCACTTGAGGGTCATCTTCTGCAACAACGAAGTCTTCTACTGACGCCTGAGTTGTGTCAAGCAATTGCCAAATAAAGTCTGGTCCATTCCACCACTTAGAATTGTGAATCATGGCTTGTACCGGCATGCCTCGTGATGCGTAGTCAGCTGGGTTATTTTCTGTTTCAACATACAGCGTGTCCGAAAAGTAACTGTGCAGTAAGAAATTTGAAATGACATTAACGTTATACGTACGGTATTGCATACGAGACCTGTAATTTGTATGTACCGAGTTTCCAGACATGTCTTCAGGCCTCTGGGGTACATTTCCAGCATTTGCTGCTGGAGAAACTGCAATATCGTACGTATAACTTGACTTAAACCTTTTCCATTACACAGTAACTTTTCGGACACCCTGTACTTCCAACGTGCTGGAGATGTTTGATCTCTTATTTGCTGAACTCTGTTCGCAACATACACATGGAATTTCTTAGCATCATTACAGATATAGCCTAGTATTACTTTGCTATCAGTCTAAAATACTTCTTTGACATCTTGGGAATTCAGCTGTCTTCTCAGAACTGTGTGACCTCTCACTGACACAACTGCTGCTGCAAGCTCTAACTTTGGAATAGTGATGGCTTTCAGTGGTGCTACTCTTGATTTTGCCATTACAGGTGCACAATGCATCTGACCTTCGTCGTTAATCAATTTAATGTAAAAGCACTGTCCATAGACTTCCTGACAGGCCTCTGAAAAGTGATGAAACTCAACTGCTTTAATTTCTCCAAATGCTTAAGGTTTGTAACATCTTGGTATTTTCACTTGTTGTAACAAGTGTAGCTAATTTCTCCACTGTTCCCACCTAGACTTCATGTTTTCTGGTACAGCATCATCTCAACCTACCCCATCTTTACACAGATCATGGAGTATTGTTTTCCCATTTTGAATGAAGGGAGATACTAAACCTAGGGGATCAAATATGGAGCTTACAGTTGATAAAATACCTCTTCTTGTTACAGGCTTGCTACTTAAATTGATTCTAAACTGAAATGAGTCAGTTTCAACACACCACTTTACTCCAAGTGTTCCCTCAATAGGCAGTGAGTCCTTGCTGAGATTTAAACTCTTGATGCTTCATGCCATTTCTTCTGGACTGATGGCTGCCAGTACCTCCTCGCTGTTGGACAAGAACTTATGAAGCTTGAAGCCTCCTTTCATGCATATTGCTTTACTGCTGTTAATCGGTTGGTTAGCTTCAGCTGCAGTAGGTACAGATTTTAACCCATCATCTACATAAAAATCATTTTTGACAAACTTAACTGTATCAGATGCAAATTCAGGCTCATTATCAACAGCTGTTTTCATTAATATGAAAGTTGCAACACTTGGCGATGAAGTAGCTATGAACAAGTACACAGTCATTCTATATTCGATCACTTCTTTTTCCAATCTCCAGTTTTCCACCACAAAAAGGGTAGCTAGTCCTTGTGTTCAGGAGTCATATGCACCTGATGATACACTGCAGAAATATCACATACAAATGCTACCTTTTCTTGGCTGAATCTGCACAGCACTCCAGTAAGACTATTTTTGAGGTCTGGTCCTTGTAATAAGTGACTATTTAGTGACTGTTTCTTGTAGGTAGCACTGCAGTCAAATACTACTCTTAATTTCCCTGGTTTCTTTGGATGATACACCCCATGATGAGGTATGTACCAGCACTGCAGTCAAATACTACTCTTAATTTGCCTGGTTTCTTTGGATGATACACCCAATGATGAGGTGTGTACCAGACAAACCCATTTGCTCTTGCTAACACTTTTGCTGGAACTGCTTCTGCGTACCCATGGGTTATCATGTCTCACACAGACTTCACATAGTCTTGATAATATTTCTTGTCATTATTGAGCTTTCTTTTCAATCTATCTAGTCTGTAAACAGCTAAGTCTTCATTGTTTTCAAACTTGACATTTTCATTCTCGAGAGGAAGTGGCATCTCATAATGTTCTTCTTCTGGCTTGTAAACTCCCTCTTTCATTTTTGTTATGAAAAGTTTGTCTTCATATGAGATGGGAACATCATCTGTCTGTCTGACATTAAAGTCCAACTCAAACATTTTCTTAAATTGCTTTGGGTTGACAACTTCCTTTACTTGAGTTGGAACAACCAGGAAGCTAACTTTCCTTTCTTTGTTGATTACTACTTCATGGGCCATAGTTCTGTGTACCTGTACAATGCCATCTTCTGTACTTCCATCGCCACAGACCTTTCCTATTATATTCCATCCTAACCCTGTCCTTCTAGCAAAAGGATCGTTTTCATTTCCTGGGATAATTTCCCTTGGCTTCCGCTTTAGTACAGCTAAGTCCTATGATGAGACCAGTTTCTACGTTAGAGTCATATGGCATCAGTTTGTCTTCTATTCCTTTCAAATGTGGTCAGTTGTTTGCAGTCTCTGGTCTTGGTATCTGATCTTGTCTGGCTGGTATATGTTCTTTAGAGCATGTATAGGGAAGGAACACGTTCTTTCTGTTCATAAACTTCCTTTACCACAAGCCCTTGTACTTTGGTACAAAGCATAGTATCTTCTCCCATCACTGTAGCTAACTGGAGATGTACCTGTGGTCCTGTTGCTTTAGCTCTCTCTAGAGTAGTCCCTTTGATAAGGCAGACGTCAGACTGATCATCTAATAAGGCATAATCCAAGACTGTTTGACGAATCACTGCTTTGGTACAGCCACACTGGAACATTCATGCTGTGTGTATCTCCTACGAACGACCTGTTGATTTTAATTCTATTTGAGACAGCATTGTCCTCTGTTTTCTTAGACTGTTGTGATTTCTCAGTCCTTCTCTTTGATTCTTTCAAGTATCGCTTCATGAAGAGATGTTGGATGACGTCACACATACTGTACATATTTTCCTTCTTTTGCAGTTTTTCGTGATATGTCCATACTTTAGACAACCCCTGCAGACAAATGACTTCTGTACACATTCTACCTTTTCCTTATTGTTAAGCTCACTGAACCTTTTACATGTGTCCAGTTCATTTCTTCTTTGCAGTAGATACAATGTGGCCTTCTGATGTTTTGATTATTGTCATTCTTGTCCTTTTTTATTCTTTTGTTTTTTGTCACCCTTGTCCCTCTGATCCTTTTGCGCCTCTGTTTCTTTCACTCCAGTTGTGTTGTGTTGGCCACAAGACTTTTTACGCCAAATCTATTTGTTTCTTCTTTACTTTCCTTCTTTCCCTTTGAAGCAGCCGTGTTATACTTTTGGCTCATTGCCATTACTGCACTATAAGATGAGACTGGATGACAAGCTTTCTTTGTCTCATCTGCTATGAATTGACAAAAGGCATAAAATGGAGGGTATTTTACACGTGTGGAGAACCAACTGTGGAATACTGAATTCCATCTATCAATTAAAGGTGGGGGTAACTTCTGTAAGATTTTGCTGTTTTCTTGAGGATCATTTATAACATTAAGGAAGTGTGTTGAGTTCATTATTGTCAAACAGTTGTGCAAGAAGTCAGATAATTTCTGTAGTGTTTGACCATCATTATTTGACATCTTTGGCCACTCACTCAGTTTTCTTCTATAAGCTTTTGCCACTATGAACTCATTACCAAATCTATCCTTCAGTATACTTTTATCCTTACTGAAAGCTTATTGACTATGGAAACACAGAAGTCCTCTAATAGCTTCTTTAGCTACCCCATCAGTATACCTTCCTAGGTAGAAAAGTTCCTCTGCCGGATTAGTGACCCGGGACTCTATATTTCAAAATTCTTTATCCAGGATGGAAACTCTTATAAATTTCCTTTGAAAATCTCTGGCTCTGGGCGAGGCAATTCACTTGTGCTTTTGGATGACAAAATATCTACTACACATTTTAATATATTCATGTCCACTGACTGACTTGGTTTATCATGCTTACCTGATGACTGTGGCTGTTTTAATTCTAATTCTGATTCGAAACACTTAGCATGTGGTTTAAGCTTTCACAAGAAAGTCTGATTTAGTTTGGACACTTTTCTTTCTAATTCACCCATGCCAGAAACAGATGGATCTTTGACAGTACTTTCGGTTCTGATACGCTAGGTTTGATTTTCTCACCTTTTGTCAGTCCTTGTGATTCAAAGAATTTTTGAAGATGCTGTTCTTTACTATCTAGTACATCATCACTTTCAGGCAAATCTAAATGGTCTTCCACTGCATTTACAGCATTTAACTCAGCCTGAGTAGAAGCTAAATCTTTGTTTAGAAGTAATCTCTTATGCTCATGTTCCATTTCTTGCAAGAATTTCTTATATTCTATTTCCTTTTCTTGAAACTGCTGCTTAACTTTCAGCCTAGCTAGTTTACCATTTAACTGTTTTCTTTTTGCTGTGCTCTGATAAGATCTACTAGTGCAATACGAATGCCTTGAAGTTTTACTACTTTGTGACCTAGCAGACAGTGAGCACTTTTGAGGCTTTACTTTTTTCTTTTTAATGCAAGGAAAAAGGAACCAAAGGCCATGGGCCCGTTAACTGTTCCTTCCAAGAAAAAACAACAACAATACAAAAGAGAGCCAAATTCAAGATCCGTTCAATTCGAGATGCCTCCACACACTGCGTTTGAAAGACTGGAGATCATAGAAGCAGTAAATACAGACAGAGGAAGACAGTTCCAGAGTTGACCAGTTGCATAAATAAATTACTGAGAGTAACGGTTAACTCTTGCATTAGAGAGTTGGACAGAAAAGGGATGAGAGGTTATTGCTAGACGGGTACTACGTACCCGCCGTAGAGGTGGAGGGATGCAAGCAGACAGTCCAGAGGAGCAGTGACCATTGAAGTAGCGATAGAAAAGAGATAAAGATGCAACAGTGCGGCGAAGAGGCAGAGGTTGAAGGGAGCCAGTAAGAGGAAGAGGGTTAATGAGATGGAAATCCTTTGACTCCACCCTATTGAGAAGAGCTGTATGTGGGAAGCCTCCCCACACATGAGAGTTGTACTCTAAACAGGGGCGAATAAACCCTGTGTATAAGGTCAAGAACTGTGCAGGGGTAAAGAAGGTTCGGAATCTGCTTAGCACACGTAATTTCTTGGAAGCAGATTTCACAAGAGATGTAATATGTTCTTTCCAAGACAAATCCCGAGTGAATGAAACCTCAAGCATGTTCAAGGATGATACACGAACGAGCTGGATATTATTTAACATTAGTGAGTACTCCTGTGGAAGATTTTGTCGGGTTGATAGGTGTAAGAACTGAGTCTATGATGGATTAAAAACAACAAGAATATTTTTACCCGTCAGAGATACGAGCCAAGTCAGACATTAGGTGTGCCATAGCCTCATCCCTTGTTTGCTGAAGTAACTGTTGAGATGAACGTTGCGGGAACCGAATGCAAAGGTGAAGGGTGGAATCATCAGTGTACGAGTGGATAGGGTTAGATGTACAGCTTAGAAGATCATTGATGAATAAAAGGAAGAGAGTTGGTGATAAGACAGAACCCTAAGGAACAGCATTGTTGATAGATCTAAGAGAAGAACGATGGCTGTCTACAACAGCGGCTACAGAACGACGAGGAAGGAAGCTAGAGGTGAAGGCACAAATAGAAGGATAGAAACAGTAAGAGGGCAGTTTGGAAATTAAAGATTTATGCCAGACTCGATCGAAAGCCTTTGAGATGTCAAATGCAATGGCAAAACTTTCGCCAAAGTCCCGAAAGGAGGATGACCAGGAGTCTGAAAGTAGGTGAGAAGATCGCCAGTGGAGCATCCCTGACGGAACCCATACTGACGATCAGAAAGAAGGTTGTGATAGGTAAGATGCTTTAAAATTTTTCTGTTAAGAATAGACTCGAATACTTTTGAGACACAGGATGTTAAAGCAATTGGACGATAGCTGGAGGGTTGGAAATGGTCACCCTTCTTTGGGACTGGCTGAATGAGAACAAACTTCCAGCAAGAAAGAAAGGTACAAGTTGAAAGACAAACGCGAAAGAGTTTACGTAGGCAGGGTGTAGGCACAGAAGCACGTAAGTTCTTGAGGACAACAGGAGGGACTCCATCAGGCCCATATGCCTTGTTAGTATTGAAGCCAGTGATGGCAGAATATACATCAGCTGAAGAAATTTTAATGTCAGCCATGAGGAAGTCAAAGGGGGGGAAATGATGGAGGAACAGCACTGGTATCGTCTAAGGCAGGGTTGGAGGAGAAAGTCTGAGCGAAGAGATCTGCTTTATCAGTAGAGGAAATAGCTTCAGAGTAGAAAAGAGGAGGGAAGGATGATGAGGTAAAGTTGTTAGAAAGGTTTTTGACAAGGTGCCAGAAGGATCTGGAAGAGTTCAAGTTGGAGAGTTGAGAGCATTTAGTGCAAATGAAATTAGTTTTAGCAGAGTGAAGAACAGACTTAGCACGATTCCGGGCAGAATCATATGAAAGATGTGATTCAGGGGTGGGTTGGCTCCGGTACCTTTTGTAGGCCCTCTCCTTGTTGCGGACAACATTAGAACAAGCGTGATTAAACCAAGGCTCTCTTGCATTAGTCAAAGGATATGCGAAAGAAATGTATGCTTCCATGCCAGAGAGAGTAACCTTCGTAATTCGCAAAGCACACTCAGATGGCTCCCGGCCATGGAAGCAATAATCATTCCAGGGAAAATAAAAAAAAGTGTGTCCGAGGGCCTCTCAGTCTGCAGCTGCAAAGTGCCACAGACAACGTTTCTTTGGACGGGTCCACAGACCGCACCGGAGCGATAGGACAGGTTAAGGTGATAAAGTTATGATCAGAGGAGCCCAACGGAGAGAAAAGATTAACAGTGTAAGCAGTAGGATCAGTTGTAAGGAAAAGGTCAAGTATGTTGGAGCTCTCTCCAAGTCGGTCAGGGATACGGGTAGGGTGCTGTACAAGCTGCTCTAGGTCATTAAGGATAGAAAAGATGTAGGCTTGTTCACCAGGTGGATCAGTGAAAGGAGAGGAGAGCCAAAGGTTGTGGTGAACATTGAAATATTCTAGAATGGAGATTTCAGAGAAAGGAGAAATGGATAGAATGTGTTCAATCGTAGAAGTAAGATAGTCGAAGAATTTTTGATAGTAGAATTAGGACATAAGTAAATAGCGCAGATATATTTAGTAAGAGAATGACAGGAAAGTCGATGCCAGAGAGTAGAGAATTCAAAGGAATCAAGTTCAGGAACACGAGAGCAAGATAGGTCGTTGCATACATATACACAACAGCCACATTTGGCTTTGAAATGAGTATAGAGATAGTAGGATACAGAAAAGGGTTTGCTGTCTGTTGTCTCAGACAGCTGAGTCTCTGTTAAGAAGAGAATATGAGGTTTAGAGGAGAAGAGGTGGTGTTCCACAGAGAGAAATTTGGAGAAAAGGCCGTGAATGTTGAAGAAATGAAGAAGAAGTGAGTCAGACAGTGGTTCCAGGCATGCTGAGTCATCATCTGGAGAGGGGCGGATGGTGGGGGCATTCATGGTCCCCCCCATCCCTGGGGAGTCCGAGGCATTGTTATAAAACGCCATTTTTCTTTAATTTTGAAAAGGTAGTGTAGTGTGTACTGTGCATGTAGATTGGTGTAGACAGTTAGAGAAACTTACTGCTTCTGTGTCCTGCATAAATTCATTCATTTTGTTGTCAGTCCTCCTTATACAAGTAGTGTGCACTTCTTTCTCTTCAATTAACTCCTGCGACAATTTTACTTGTAAGCCTGGATGTGCTTCCTTTAGCTTGTGAAATGCATTTACTACATCATTAAAGTGCAACTGGTCTGCATATATGTGGTCATTAAACTAATCCAAACTTACATCATTCATATCTGACAATATTTCATTTGCCACTTTTATCCATGCTTGCCTTGATGATGCTAACCTCTTTGAATATTTGGTACTCAAGCCCCTTCTTTGTTAAAGACCTTTGTCTGGCACTCTTCACTTCCTCATTTGCCTCAGTGGACTGGGGACAGTCATTTGGCTCAATTAACTAGGGCAGGTCACGTACAGCTTGTTCAGTATAACTCATTGTTGCAACTATTATTATACTGTACCTAATTTGAACTCAAAACTAACGTAAATGTATACTTATTTGTGGTCGAAAGTTCCCTCTGGCTGTAGGTGAAGCTTGGAGAATGAAGTGTTTTCAGTGGTGAGCACAGACCAGTCCTGCAGTGTCAGCAAAACATACACAGAAGTTCTAGAAGTTACTGTCAGGGAACCAGGAACTGCATCAGAGATTGGCACATTCATCAGGGAAATCCTTTGCACTTATCTGCTGCTTTTGTTGATTGCAAGAGTTCTTGTTGTCGCCTCATTCTATGTCCATATGCATGCGTCCATGTGCTGCTAGATTGCAGGTCGAATTTTATCATAAGCCGAGTTATAATATGGGCCGAGTTTTACTATTGGTCGAGTTATACTATGAGGACGAGTTTTACTTCCCCAGGTGCCCAAGGCAGAAGAGGCTTTACAGGGAAATTACCAGGATTCTTTCTTGACATTTTATTCCTTCTATTACATCTTGATATTCTGTTCAATTCCATTTATCCCATTCATTCCCGTCAAACTGAAAGGTAATAATTTCTTTGTCTAAGAAACAAACTCAAACATTTAACTTCTTAGTTTGCCTAATATTACTTAATCAGACGTGTTAGGTCTTCTTCAGTTATGTCCTAACATAATGATACATCGTTCACATACTGTACTACAGGCATATATAACAGGATACTATAGATATACTGAAGTATAATACTGTACCTCGGTCACCTTTCAGATTGGCCCTTGAGACCGTGATTTGTTGATGATCGCCAGATGGTGGTTGTTCGCATAAGATAAATCAAAACAGATCCGGATTTGTTTACAAACTGCATATGATTGAAGAAGTGACACCTTTTGCACAGTGTTACTAAACTAGAAATGAAGCTACAGTTCTTAACATTAATATATACTGAGTATACATATAATGGCATGCACATAATGAATATAACATTTACATGGCTCCCCTAAATTGTGGGAACAATTTACCTTATATT
>JAGKTI010037863.1:0-10819 GCA_018397915.1 Birgus latro | reverse complement strand
GGACTTTGGCGAAAGCTTTGCCATTGCACTTAACATCTCAGAGGCTTTTGATTGAATCTGGCATAAATCTTTAATTTCCAAACTGCCCTCCTATGGTTTCTATCCTTCTACCTGTGCCTTCATCTCTAGCTTCCTTTCTGGTCGTTCTGTAGCTGCTGTTGTAGATGCCCATCGTTCTTCTAGACCTATCAACAGTTGTGTTCCTCAGGGTGCTGTCCTATCACCAACTCTCTTCCTTTTATTCATCAGTGACCTTGTAAGCTCTACATCTAACCCTATCCACTTGTACGCTGATGATTCCACCCTTCACCTTTCCATTCGGTTTCCACAACGTCCATTTCAAAAGTTACTTCAACAAACAAGAGATTAGGCTTTGGCACACCATATGTCTGACTTGGCTCATATCTCTGATTGGGGTAGAAATAATCTTGTTTTTAATGCATCAAAGACTCAGTTCGTACACCTTTCAACCTGACAAAAATCTTCCACAGGATTACCCACTAATGTTTAATAATGTCCAGCTCAGTCCAGCATCATCCTTGAACATTCTTGGGGTTTCATTCTCTTGGGATTTATCTTGGAAAGAACATATTACATCTCTTGTGAAATCTGCTTCCAAGAGATTAGGTGTGCTAAGCCAACTCCGAACTTTCTTTATCTCTGCACAGTTGTTGACCTTGTACACGGGTTTTATTCGCCCGTGTATGGAGTACAACTCTCATGTGTGGGGAGGCTCCCCACATGCAGCTCTTCTCAATAGGGTGGAGTCAAAGGCTTTTCATCTCATTAGCTCTCCTCCTCTTACTGATTGCCTTCAACCTCTGTTTCTTCATCATTTGTGGGGAGGCTCCCCACATGCAGCTCTTCTCAATAGGGTGGAGTCAATGGCTTTTCATCCCATTAACTCTCTTCCTCTTACTGATTCCCTTCAACCTCTGTCTCTTCGCCGCACTGTTGCATCTTTATCTCTTTGCTATCGCTACTTCAACGGTCACTGTTCCTCTGAACTGTCTGCTTGCATCCCTCCACCTCTACAACGGGCACGTAGTACCCGTCTATCAACAAACTCTGATCCCTTTTCTCCCCAACTCTTTAATGCAAGAGTTGACCGTTACCCCCAGTCCTTCATTTATGTAACTGGTCAACTCTGGAACTGTCTTCCTCTGTCTGTATTCCCTTCTTCCTATGATCTCCAGTCTTTCATATGCAGTGTGTCCAGGCATCTTGAATTTGGCTCTCTTTTGTATTGTTTTTGTTTCTTCTTGGAGGGAACATATGCGGGCCCATGGCCTTTGGTTCCTTCTTCCTTACTTTAAAAAAAAAAAAAAAATTAGTGGAAAATGGGCATAGTTTTCATTATTATTACTAGAAAATGCTGTTGAACTCATTTATTTTCAAATATGTGCTTGAACTCCCCTCTCCGTGGAGGGGAGTACATCCATCGGATATAAAGGATTATCAGCTTTATCAGATCAGGCTTCCCCCCAATTAGTCAGTTATATGGAGGGTCTACTGCTGTATTTTGCTTCTGTTTTCACAGTCAAAGATACTTATGGCATTGCAAGACCAGTCTTACCCCATGAGAGGCATGTTTCATCTTTCTCATATGTACACCTCAGGAGTTGGCTAGAAGAATTGACAAACTAAATATTTACAAGTAACCTGGTGCAGATAAAATCCTACCAAGAGTTGTTAAAGAGGTATCTGACCACGTAGCTTCTTGACGTGCAGAAATGGGGAAAGTACCAGAAGACTGAAAGCTATCAGATGTGAGCAGAGGGGGATGAAGAATATCCTGAGGAATACTGTACAGTCCATTAAGCCTAACCTCTATAATAATAAAACTCTTAGAAGGAATAAATGTAGACAGGTTTGTTGAATACCTGGAGTATCACAGCCTGATTATGGACTCCTGACACGGGTTCAGATGAAATCGATCATGCCTAACCAACTTGCTTGAATTTTTCCACAAAATTTTGAGTGAGTATGACAGGAATAAAGTAGTAGACATCCTTTCCTTAGATTTTCAAAAGGCATTCAACAAAGTGCCTCACCACAGACTAATGTTGAAAGTGTGTGCACTAGGTATGAAAATGGAAATTGCACTTTGTGTAAATAACTGACTTACATATAGGAGAAATAATAAAGGGGCTAGGATTTCAACTGAAGAGTTGAGAGGAAGGATGGGACTGGAGTGTGTTGGTGTTGTGATGAGGAGGGGTAAATTGAGATGGTTTGGGCATATTGAGGGGATGGTGGATGTCAGTTTGGTGCAGAAGGTGAGAAGTGTGAATGTAGGGGGTTGGGTTGGAAGAGGCAAACCAAAAAAGACCTGGGACGAAGTCATGGAGTGTGCCCTCAGGGATAATGGATTGGATAGAGAGGCTGCCAGAGATTGAGCAATGTGGAGAGCTGCCTTTAGGTGGCTAAAGTTGATGCACACATGCATGTTGGAGCCTTTATAAACAATACGAACAGGGAGCATTGTGCCAGATTTACACCTGGGCTTTATGGCATGAAGAAAGAAAATGAGTTAAAGTTTAACAAAATATTGCGGTTAGCCAACTGATTAAGGGTTAACGTCCATGACTGGTTTCGTGGTCTCAACAGTTCTTGCTTGAGGAATAACTGACTGACCATATTGACCCCTCTTGATTTTGTGAGGAAGAATGAAAGCAGATTCTTCCACACCAAACTCCATTACTTTCCAGCTCACCAGCTTTGCTTTGTTTTGAAGTTTGGAATTTTTTCAATAGAAATGACAATCCCCAGATGGTGCACTTTACTCTGGTTGTAGCCAGGCTCCAAGCAACCATGCACTACAGTCCACACTGTACTCTGGGTGTAGTAGACTCCAAGCAGCCATGCTCTACAGTTCACATTTCTAAACTCAGAGTGTAGTAATAGAGACAGTAAATCCTCTGTCAGTGTCCAAAGCATATGACTTAATTGATGAGGGACCCTGGGCTTCTGCCAATATGTTGTTTGTGTTTTGCGGCATAAGTTGTATAAGTCAGTATTTGTTGCAACAGGATCCATTCACTCCTTGTAAGCTTATAATGTTTTTCCTTGGTACTCATTGATTTAAATCTCTAGAGAGCTGTAATAAGATGTCATCAACTTTCCAGAGTCTCCTTTCTGTGATTAGGGTTACTGAAGTAGGATTTTGAGGTTTGCTAAAGGCATTTTATCAGCTTTGCTGATGCTGTTATGATTTTATTTTGGACATGTCATATTTTGCATGGATGAGCCCATTTTTCTCTCTCTCTTCCTTGTCTTGGGCCTACATGTCTTTAGTTATGCTAGGCATTACCTAGATGCCTCAGGTCTCTCCAGGTTTACAATACTTCTTTTATCAAGGAGTTTTCTAGATCATGGTTACTTCAGATTAGGGACTGTGTGTTTGGTTATCTTGTCATGATTTCTTCTGTCTCTCTTGGAATCTAGTTCCCTGGTCAAGAACCTGTGCCTTCAGGAGGAGCTGCTTGGTAATGATAATAATAATACAGTATTGTAATATTAATAATAATGTTATTATTATTTGTCTCTCAAAAGTGTCAGTTCTTCCTAAGGGATTCACTAGTGGTCAAAACATTATTTAAGTACTAAATCCTGAGAGGCCAGTTAAGTGGCAGATTTTGGAATAAAGCTCTCAATATGGTGGGTCAGAGGGTTTACTGCCTGTCATGTCTGTCCAGTCTTTTCCACTTCCCTCCCTTATTCGTGACATCCCTTTTCTTTCTTAGAGGACTGTGGTATTAAAGAAGGACAGCAATGTGCTAGTGCATTGCATATCAGCTTATGGTATAGTTGAAGGACATATTTAAACAGAAAATAGGAAGAGTCTGAGAAGGTTTTAGTGTCTAGCCAATGTTTTTCAGCATTGATGTGATTATCATTTCTGCCATAGTGATTAGGTAACAGGAGAACCTGACCTAGTCCCAGATAGTTGTTTTTGTTTTTGTTGTTGCTTCACCTCAAGCCTCTCTGACTGAACAGACCTGTCAGCTGTAGGTAACCAACTTCCCTTTGGGGTCATCGCATAGGCTCTTGGTGTAGCATGTGCTGTGCATTGCTACATTATGTGTATTATGTTGTATGGGCCTATTCTACAAGTTGGGCATGTGTCATTGGTAATTCTACCCAATCGAAATCTGTGCTGGTAGCTAAGGAGGGTTGGTTGATGTCCTAATGTAAGCCTAGCAAGATATACTTGATCATCTCTGTTGAAAAATATTTCTGATGGGTGAATGTCGGGAAGGGGGCTTGTGGTATAGTGTTCTGATCAAGGTGTTATATTGTCCTGTGGATGAAGTTGGTACAGTTGGGCCTTGCTGTATGTTGGGATTATGTCAAGTGACAACCCATTGCATAGGTTTTTTGTAGTGAGTTAATTATAACATGGTTTCAAAGAGGATATGTTTTTGGTCAAGGGCCATCTACCCCCCAAAAAATCTAAAGACAAGTTTCCAACTCATCTTAAGTGAGTCCTTGGTTGGTCCAAGTCATCAACCTCCTCCCTTGGTGAGGCTGTGAGAGTGCAATGTGGTGAGGGAGTAGAGGAGCATGGCTAGGGGCGGGGAGGGAAGGGGGAAGCAGTGAAGAGGCGGAGGAGGAGGAGGCGGCAGACAAAATGGAGGCAGGTGGGTCAGAGTGGTGTGTTGATGTTTTGCTGGTAGAGGGTGATGGCTCTTCCTTCATGCTGGTGGATGCCTTGGGTGGGAAGATTGATGACTATTTGTTGTTTGCCTTGCTGCTCATTTCTGAAGTGCAAATAGTGATCAGTATGTATACAGCTTCTCAGTTGCAAAGCATATTGCATCACTTTAGACAGGGTTTGGATCCTTTACTCGAATGCAAGGGCCTGGTTCATCATTCCTAAAAACTAACTAAGGGTCTTTAGATCAAACACTAGTGCCGATTCCTTCTCCTCTTCCACTCTTCTTCATCTTTCTCTCCTTTGCCATCTAGTCCATTGTCATCAGCTCCTCAGTGGAAATATTTTCAGTGTGGCTGTTAGATACTTTTTGAATGCCTGCATCATCCACCTCTTCACACCCTGTCTCATGGGTGAAATTAGTGAAGCCTCTGCAGATCTGCTCAACATGAAAAGGACCCAATGAACGAGTGGACACACTCACGCCACACCTTAATGCGGCTGCATCACACCACTTTCAGGGTGCTTCCCTTAACCTCCTTCCATGCTGTAGTAATATTTTCCATGGTGTTCTTGATGTTGCACTTCTTCCAGAAGGCCTTGACCAAGTTCCTCTCCCCAGACTTGCTTGCTCTCTCCAGCTGGTTCATTGCACGTTACTTGTAGTGCACCTTGAATGTGGCTATCGCCTCTTGGTCCATTGTCTGGAGCAGAGACGTGGTGTTAAGGGGCAAATAGACCACCTCAGTGTTTTCCATGCAGTCTTCAGCACCCTCGGGGTGGCTTTGGCCCTTGTCAGCTAGGAGAAACCTGTTGGCCAGGTTTCTTCCTGCTAGTGTAATCTCAGATTGTGGAGGAGAGATACCAGCCATAGAAAAACTGCAGAGGGAGGTGGCAGCCACATCTTGGGGTTTGGGGTTCTTCCAGATAACCCTGAATATTTTCTTTTGCAAAGCCAGCCATTGCCCTGGGGTTCTCTCAGGGGTAAACTAGGAGGGACTTTAGTTTTAGGTCACCCTCAGTACTTGAGTCCAAGAGAGGCATCAGACAGTCCTTTGTTGCATTGAACCCTGGCATACATTTCTTCCTCCTACTGATGTATGTCTGCTTTGACAGCTTCTTCCAAAAAAGCCACATTTTGTCAAACTTCAGGACTTGTTTGGCACTGTATCCCCCTTCCTTGATCCTCTTCTTTAACTTTGTTGGGAACACCTCTGCTGCCACATAGTCTGCATTCACTGCCTCCCTATGCATCATGGTATTTCTGAGGCCAGCACGGCACTTTGAATCGATCAAACCAGCCACTGTTGGCTTTGAAATCATCCTTAACTTTGACTCCTCCTCCTCCTTCAGGTCCTTCCAGCAGACCTTTTCTCAGATGAAGTTATTACCTAGGGACATCCTAGCACAATTCTGCTTGCTCATCCACAGTGAAAGTAGCTGCTCCACATCCTTTTACTGGTTTCCTGGTCCATGTTAAGTGCTTGGCAATGAGGAAGGGCACCAGTTTCCCAGCTGCGAGGACAGCCACAGACTTCTTGATCATGGTCAACCCAGATGACTGGGGTAGTTTAATGGTATCAGTGACCTTACTTACCCCATCTCCAACCCTGTGGTGTGTCAAACATAACTTCAAGGGAAACTCTCTTAACCCTTCCTTCATTGCCGTCACTACCACATCACTTTCTACTAGGCTGTACACTAGCACCACGCTTTCCATTGGGCCCTTCACTAGCACCATGCTTTCCATTGGTCCCTTCACTAGCACCATGCTTACCACTGAAGCCTACACCCTTACTAGACATGATTTCAGAGTTTCAAGTTATTTCACACTGCTCTGGCAGACATGCACTTGCATTGCAGTATTGCAATGGCGATGGTGGTCTGATGCCATTGCACAGGTGTGAAGATGATGTAACATGATGAGCATAAGGAGAGATGATCCCTGCGATAGAACACGTGAGAGAGTGGCCGAACAGGATGTGGACTTCAAAGGGGTGACAGAAGGGAGGGAGCATGCATGGAGGCCTTAAAAGGGGTTCTGTGTGTGTAAACATGGACAGCCTTCTTGGTTTAAACATATGATTGTTAGCTTGCATGTGTAGCCTCATGCATGCATGGGATCATCATGGGGGATTGCTCCAACCATCACTCTAGAGATTCTCATGGTCGCTTGGCATGGCCAAGTAGAACTTATATACAGTAAGACACCAGGTTTCGTGCCTAATAGGGACGATGATAAGTGCTGCCAAAGTTGATTCTGTCAAAATTAGGGTTTTAACCTTATGGGAAATAAGCTAATAGGTACCAGGCCCGTAGGAAAACTCACCCCCTTAGTGTATTTCCTACTTTAAATACGCCCTAAAGTAGGTGGGCCTGATCTTGGATTTCAGGCCCTGGCACACTAACAGCTTCCCAGGTCCTCCTATTCAACCACTGTAACAAATAATCTTCAGTCAATAACATAATTGAACTGTACTCGGTCACCGTTTTCACTCGTCTCCCTCTGGCGCCTGGTTCAAAATACTTCTTTGCAAGGCTGTTTTCTCATACTATGTACAGTCAACTCTGGCACATTATACATTTTGCATATTTCAGAGTTACAAACACCTTTCTCCATTTCTACCATGATTTTATTTTTTAACTCATCATACATGGGTTTTTTTCACCCTCTTGTGGTAGTCACACTTGTCCTTCCCTTCACCACCTGCTGTTCCAGGGTCACGCCTTCTTACACCATTTCCACTATCACCCAGTGCACCTCTGGCTTCACTTGAAGCACAGGATATTTCCATCAGTAATGAATCAAGGACTCGAGGGTGTAATACTCAATTTGCGGACACACTGAACACGTGGGAAACAGGCCGAAACTGAGTCTTGGTGCTGGCATTGCCGTGGTAAGAATCTGAAACTTGTGGTGCTGTAGGGCGCAAACGTTCATTTTTTAGTTGCAAATGTGCAATCACAAGAATATTTATGATAGCCGCCAAAGTGCTTTTCGCCAATATGGATGCCATAAAACTTGGTGCCTTACTGTAGGCTATACAGTAGAGTTGTAATTTAAGACAATAGGAAGCAACAATCTTATAGTAACATGATCATTTAATTTCTCAGTTTGTTATTCAATAACTTGATAATATCAACCAGTTTTGCAGGAGAAACTAAATGGGAAGTGGGTGTGTTAAGGTGTTGGGTTTCAAGATGGCAGTGTTTGTTTACAACTCGTGTGCTGCACTTTTGTCAGTCACTGTTAGGGTTCCTGACCCAAGCCGACCCACCTGACCCATGTCTGATACCTATCGCTGCTTGCCTCAGCCTTATTTTTATGTTGACCATCATATCTAGAGTTTTGTTATGAACTGACTGACTCGGGGCTAGAAAATTATGTTTGTACGGTGTGTGATGATTGTGTGTTGATGTAAGAAGTTAGGTAAGATAATTATGAGTTCATTTCTTGTTATACTGTCATTAAAATTATACTACTTGGCTGACTTATCTGTTATACAGGATTACTGCATTCGTGTTTACCATGGATATTGTACAAGCAACCACTCCGTGCTGATATCATTGTATTATTCCTTTATTATTGATGGCTATTTATATTTTCAAAAATAGTTTCACACTGCATTTTTTTTTTTTTTCTAAATAAGTAATTTTCAGCAAAATATGTTTGATGCTGGGTGGTGATTTTTCACAGGTTATTAGAAATTACTGCCTGGGTGGTATTTGGGGCTTTCAAGGTTAGGCTTAGTGGGAGTTTTAGGTGGTTAAACTTATGGGGGGTCTTGGGGGGTAAAACCCACGGAGCTCTGTCATATGGAGGGACTTTCTCATGGGTAGCGCTGCGTAGTTTGTGTGCTCACTGCCAGGGGCCCAGGGCAGCGCTGATGATGTTTATGCGCTACACCCGACGCCTGCGCCTTTTGAAATCAGCCAATGAATCTGGAAAATTTAGTGTCATGGTCCACTGCGCAGCATACGAAAGCAACAGCAAAACAGAGACTGAAAGCTAAGAACAGTGTTCCAGTTGCATTACCATGGTGGAGGTGACAAGTGGGGTGTTTTAATATGGTGGCCAAAGTCACACGCTTGCTGCTGAGGTAGCCCCTTCATATGATAGAGCTCAGTGGTAAAATCTCTCAGTTAGGTTAGGTTACATTGCATTGATCTGTCCAGTTGGTGAGATCGTGTAAACACTCTGCAGCAGGTATTTAAGACGGAAATATTGATGATAATTGATCTTTATAAATATTTTAAAGGAAAAATATGAGGTTCCCAGAACTAACTCCCTGTTTTACATTTAGATACATATAACATTTTAGCATGAACTTAATTCAGCACGAGATTCTGTATAACCTATCTTGTGTTATACAGAGAATTTTTTGTACTATTCTAGCGATTCATCACATCGCAAGGCCCAGCTTTATATGGGCATTTATTAATTGCTAGTGTAGGAATATCTGGAGATGGGATGTTAACAAAATGATGTTGTAAAATGTTTGTGGGGTAATTGGTTATGTTTTTAGGTATGTTGTGTGGCTTTTATCATGAAATGCAGTGGTATTGTGAATTGGCACATGCTGCTACATAAAGTTGTGTGCCTCTTATATTAAGATATTCTCTGACAAGGAGGACTTTACTTTTGGTATAAGTGAGCTGTGTGAGTGGTTTTGGTGCAGGTAATGATGATACGTAGGAGGTTGTTTTGTATAGTCTGCAAGGTATTGTAATGGGTAGATGTTGTAGATAGGATGGAGGCCCATGCTTGGGAAGAATAGGACATGACTGTTCTAATATATTGTTTGTAAAGAAGAGAGAATGTTTCGTTTTGTTGTCAGAATTCTATCCTTGGAAGTTCGTTTAGTGCATTGAGTCTGGGCCTAAGTAGGAGTATTTAGCCAGTAATTTGCTTAACCCTTCAAGCCTGCAAAAGGAAGATTGTATTCTAAAGCATTCCATTTTAATTGGAGTCAAGGTATTACATCCCTTCTCCTTTCTTTAGAATCTGGGATGATTTCTCTGCCACCATTTAGTATGCCAGGGTGATGTACAGAGATAGCCCGATTATCCGGGCTATATGGTGTGAAGGGGTGACTGAATAGTCCGAAATCACGATTAATCTGGCGGAAACAAAAAACAAGTACTGTTAGGCTGATTTATTTACCGATAAATGTACACTTAACGTAACAGAAAGACCTTACCAAATCTTTGCATATGCATCCTGCGTATTTCTGTATTTTTCTGGTTTTAGTTGGGTAAATTTCTTTATCTTACTGAAAAATTTCCTCCTTGTTATTATCATCACGTTCTTGAAGCTGTACGTACGATTGTTTCCAGCGCAATGGAAGAAACTCAACATATTCAAGTGTGGATTTCGTTTCCCAACTTCCAAACTGGAGATTAAGTTAGGTTAAATTATTAGGTGCAGTTAAGCTAAGTTAGGCCAGGTTTGGTTAAACAATTAGATCAGAACAGTACCTTCCACCATTACGTTAACTAACAATAAGAGTTGTCACCAGCAGAACAGCTAAAAACAACAAGGAAACAGATTTAACACAAAACGTTTATTTGCCAACCCAGAAATAAACAGAAAAACATAACAGAATATCAGGATGAACTGATTTGGTGAGGTGCTTTTACTGCTTACAGTAAAGCATATGTTTAGCCCCCTCAATGGCAGTGAGTTCAGAAATTTACGTGCTCCCGTGGCAGGCCTTGGAACCATTTTTTCTAAGTTTTAAAATCAGTTTCAGGCCTTGGAACCATTTTTTCGAAGTTCCAAAATCAGAGTCTTTTTCTTACTGATGTGGTAAGACTCATCTGGTGCACTTTTTTTTTTTTCCCCTCTCTCTAAACCCATCTTCTGATTTGCTATGAATCGTGAAAGAATAAAATTAGGCTGCATGTTACATTAGCATTTAAACATATCAGCGAAAACATCTGGGATAAAGCGACCGCCTGGCTGCTTAGGATGGTACAGCAGGTTTGTATAACCATACAAGTGACCTTCGTTCCCTTCCCATAATTGTTTGCAGATTTTATAGCTCCCTAACTCAACGTCACTGACACTGGTACAGTAATGCATTGTTCAAGGATGGCAGCTATGAAGGGGTTAATGGAAATACATAATTATTTGTATCAATACTGTCTCACACATACACA
>JAGKTI010037862.1:0-10819 GCA_018397915.1 Birgus latro | reverse complement strand
CGAACTATGCAATGGTATACTAAACAATATCTCCCACAGTAACACAAAAGGCAATACAAATGAAATCCGAGGTGGAACTATCATGTAGCTACTTCCACAAGCACCTGAATGTGACTGTGATGTATTAGACAGGTACACAATAAACTTTTCAGATGCCCAGTTCAAATGGATATAAAATGGTGATGGCCCAAGGATTCTCACAGGATGTATATATTTATCAAAAAGGAGGGTAAGAAGTGTTAATATTGGAGGAGGGGTTGGGAGGGGTAGACCGAGAAAGACAAGGGACGAGGTCATTAAGTGTGACCTAAGGGTTAAGGGACTGAACAGGGAGGCTGCCAAAGATCGAGCAGCATGGAAAGCCACCATTAGGTGACCAAGGCCGACGCATGCAAGCATGTTGGAGCCTTCAAAAACGAAACAAAACAAAACGAACATCAACAGAACAAAATGATAGAGTCTTCACCAACCGTTTGAAAAAATTGGCGACACGCAAAGGAAAACGCTCCTCAGAGGTGATTTCAATTTACCGAATGTCGACAAGAGAACTAAAACTACGCCAACAACAATAAGTTTACCAGAACAAAAATGTCAAGAGTATGAGGGACCATCAACAAAGGCCACAAGAGTAAGACATCAACAAAGGCCACAAGAGTAAGACATCAACAAAGGCCACAGGAGTAAGATAGGATCATCAACAAAGACCACAAGAGCAAGACATCAACCAAGACCACAAGAGTATGAGAAGACCATCAACCAAGACCACAAGAGTAAGAGAAGACCATCAACCAAGCACTCCCGGTCTCATCATCACAAGCAAAGACAACTCCAGTGGGCAAATAAACACCTCAAATCCCCTGGCTAGAAGTGATCGTTGGGTTATGGGATTTCACTACATACATACATCACCACTACAGTTTGAGGGTGAAACTTGTAAGTTCGGTTTACAACAAATTACGAGAGAAAATATGGCAAACAAACTGGAGAGAAACACTGCTTGGTTTAGATGTGCATCAAATGAGTGATATAATAAAGAATATTACAGAAGGATTTCAAACCAAAAATGACTATACACCAAAGAGAAGTAAAACAACCACAGTTCAATAAAACTGCAGATTTAGATGCATATGAAATGAGTGATATAACAGAGAAGAACAATACTGAAGGAATAAAGGAATCCATATCAAAACTGACTATAAAGAGAAGTTAAACAACCATGGTTCAATTAAACTGCAGGCAAGGCTGTCAAAAACAAACACTATGTATGGACTAGACGTTTGGAAAACCATAACTGGAGAACACACAGACAATACTGTATTCTCAAAAATGAAATATTTGTACCAAGACACTGCAGAAAGTAAGGAGGAACTATGAACTACAGCTCTTCAGTGAGGTAAATACGAACCCTAAAGCACTGTATAAATTCATTAACAGCAACACAAGATAAAAGACCATGTAACTAAATTAGAAAAGTGTGATGGTACGCTTACATCAAATACTGAGGAAACAGCCAAAGTACGGTATTAAACAACTTCTTCCATTCAGTATTTATAAATGAGGAGGACCAAGATGTGATCTGGCTAAGCGATTTTCTGCATCACTTTCATAATGACCAAGTACCGGAGCCACTAGACCAGTGGTTCTCAAACTCTTTGGTATCGTTACCCCCGGAGTGCTGTGACAGATCACCATTACCCCTGCCCCATTCCTCTTCAGTTGTGTGAAGTTAAATGAAAGAAAAATATCAGAATGCTTAATTTTTAATGCATTTTATATGTAAGAAATTAATTTTACTTAAGAAATAAAGAATTTATTTCATTCATTTATTTATTATTATTATTTATCAATTTACTCCCAAGAACTATTACTTTTAGAAAGTGCCTCGTTACCCCCAGAAACGGCTTCATTTTGAGAACCACTGCACTAGACTTATATTTGAGGAACACGAGGAGCTGATTAACTTCATTCAGACGGACAAAAACAATGTCAAGGCCAAACTATCTATCTATTGTCAGATGTCGCAATCCTGCAAGGGGTGGCCACAAACAAATCGCCTCCATGTCGCCCAGTCCAATGCTACCCCACTGCCTTGCTCCCAGCTCACACTCCTCTCTCTCATATACCTCTCCACTCCAAACTCTGTGTACTAAATGAATATATAGCATCAGGACAGGATAATATACACCCAAGGGTATTCAAGGAATTAGCTAGCAGAGGAACTTAGTCACTAACAATTCTGTTCAACCACTCAATTCAAACTGCTACAATACCCAGGAGTTGGAAGATGGCTTTAGTGTCTCCCATATTCAAAAGTGGCAGTAGAGCCAAGCCAGGAAACTATGCTATCATCCAGCGAGCCTGACAAATGTCATTAGAAAGGTTCTTGAAGATACATAATGGAACTATTTAAATCTCTCGAGGACAGAAATGTATTATGCACAAATAACATGGGTTCAGAAGTGGGAAATCATGCTTAACAAACTTGCTAGAAACACTGCAGGATTGGTCAGACATACACAACAATAATAATTCCTTTGACATAGTGTACTCTGATTTCGCCAAGGCCTTTGATACAGTCCACACGCCAAACTAATTTACACGCTGCCGAAAATTGGTGTGGGAGGAAATGTGAAGTGGATTGAAGATTTTCTGAAAGAGAGCAGACTGTACAAATACTGAGCGTAAAGTGTGCCTTAACTAAGGTATCAAGCGGCGTCCCATGAGGTTCAGTACAGTACTTGGTCCCTTGCTGTTCTTAATATACATCAATGACCTCCTGAAAATGGTGAGCTCCACATGGAAAAACTGCAGACGAAACAAAAATACAGTATCAAGGCAGTAAGTACACCAGAACACCAAATAATACCAAGCAATATAAACAAAATGGTTATGGTCTGATAAGTGGCTAAAGAGATTCAATCCTGCTAAATGCAATGTTATGCATATGGGAAGGAACAATCCATGGCACACCTATGACATCAGAGATAAATATATTGGAGTCCACATCAGAAAAAGACATGGAGGTACTGTTTAGTGATAACTTAAAATTTGACCTACACACAGGATTGTGTCTAAGGCAAACATTATCCTTGGTCTTATGAAGAGAATTTTCAAGTATTGGACAAATGAGGGCATCACCAACATCTACAGGACATGTATTAGGCCCACCTGGAGAGTGCTGTTCAAGTGTGGTCTCCCCAACAAAGAGGAAACATAAGCAAATTTGAAAAAGTTCAAGGAAGAGCCACTATAGTCGCAGCGCACGACCCTGAGGTTGTCATTATCGTACCCTGGCAACCTACCATTCAAAAGTGCATCCAATTTTGTATCATATTATACATGAATCATATAATTATGCATAAATATATTAAACACAAATATTATTATACACGAATCACATGCATCCCATACACGAAATCAGACGCACTTTTGAATGGTAGTTTGCCAGGGCACGACAATAACAACCTCAGAGTCGCACACCGCAGCTATAGTACAATCCAACATCTCAGACACTTTACCCATGAACAATGACTTAAAACTCTCAATGTGCCAAAACTGGAGGAGTGTAGACAATGAGGAGATATGATTGAAGCCTTAGATACTGGAAGAACATAACACAAATTACTCAAGACTTCTTTCAAAGGACAGACACCAGTGTGTGTGGGAACTCAAGATGCCAGTACAAAAAGCAATTCAATAAATCACAAACTGGAGACACGTTTGCTCACAGAGTAATCAACCACTGGAACAGACTCCTGGAGAATGTAGTGAGTGCTGCCTCAATGTTTTTAAGAAAAGGTAAGATAAATACATGGTACAGCTAGAGGTGGGCAACAAGATCTATATAGATTAACCCCTAAAACACGGGGTTGTGTGAGGCGGTCCTGGCACTTCCAGCCAGTGACAATTCGCGCTCTGACTTATTTTTATAAAATATTGGCCCAAACTAGCTTCTTTTTTTTTTTTTATGCAAGGAAGAAGGAACCAAAGGCCACAGGCTTGCAAACTGTTCCTTCCAAGAAAAAGCAAAAACAATACAAAAGAGAGTCAAATTCAAGATCCGTTCAATTCGAGATGCCTGGACACACTGCGTTTGAAAGACTGGAGATCATAGGAAGTAGGAAATACAGACAGAGGAAGACAGTTCCAGAGTTGACCAGTTGCATAAATGAAGGACTGGGAGTAACGGTTAACTCTTGCATTAGAGAGTTGGACAGAAAAGGGATGAGAGTTTGTTGCTAGACGGGTACTACGTGCCTGTCGTAGAGGTGGAGGGATGCAAGCAGACAGTTCAGAGGAACAGTGACCGTTGAAGTAGCGATAGAAGAGAGATAAAGATGCAACAGTGCGGTGAAGAGACAAAGGTTGAAGGGAATCAGTAAGAGGAGGGGAGTTAATGAGACGAAAAGCCTTTGACTCCACCCTACTGAGAAGAGCTGCATGTGGGGAGCCTCCCCACACATGAGAGTTGTACTCCATACACAGGCGAATAAAACCTGTGTACAAGGTCAACAACTGTGCAGAGGTAAAGAAAGTTCGGAATCGGCTCAGCACACCTAATCTCTTGGAAGCAGATTTCACAAGAGATGTAATATGTTCTTTCCAAGACAAATCCCGAGAGAATGAAACCCCAAGCATGTTCAAGGATGATGCAGGACATAACTGTTCATTATTAAACATTAGTGGGTAATCCTGAGGAAGATTTTGTCGGGTTGATAAGTGTAAGAACTGAGTTTTTGATGCATTAAAAATAACAAGATTATTTTTACCCCAATCAGAGATTCGAGCCAAGTCAGACATTAGGTGTGCCATAGCCTCATCCCTTTTTTGTTGAAGTAACTGCTGAGATGGACGTTGCGGGAACCGAATGGAAAGGTGAAGGGTGGAATCATCAGCATATGAGTGGATAGGGTTAGATGTACAGCTTAGAAGGTCACTGATGAATAAAAGGAAGAGAGTAGGTGATAGGACAGAACCCTGAGGAACACCACTGTTGATAGGTCTAGGAGAGGAACGATGGCCGTCTACAACAGCGGCTACAGAACGACCAGAAAGGAAGCTAGAGATGAGCTTGAGTGATATAAACAGCAATCAGGACTCTCCTACATTTTGTCATATATATTTATATTTTGAAGGCCCCGGCTAATTAAAAAGAAAACAGAGGCACCCAACTGACGGCCCACAGCTCGAGCCATCGCCACCAAGCGTCACGAAAGTGACGGCCCACGGTTAAGTGGTTAATAGCAAACCTGTGGGTCTTATTGGAATGTCTTTAAGACAGAGGATTGTGACGGACAGAATCACAATATCTGGCTCAAAGCTGAATGCTGTGCCAGATATGCAATATCCGGTGCTTCACGTTGTTCAGCGTGGGGTTTGACTGAATTACACCACATAATTGAGAGTCTACTGTGTACCTCACCCATATTTCCACTACACCGGCCATCAATTGCACCTACCCTGCTGAAGCTGGTGTGGGGATTCCCTGCACCTGAGTATAACTGCCTGCCAGTATACTAGGGTTACTTATGATGATCCTGCAAAATAATAAGCAAAATAATACTATTATTATTTCATTCCCACGGTGCTGTCCTCGGCTACCCTCGTCGCTCCCCCAGAACAGGGAATGCATACGATAAGCTTCTCATGCATTTTTATTAACATTTTCCGCCCAGTGTATAGCAATGTTTTTATCATAAGGGTCTATTTAACAATATCCCAAGCACCAGCACCCGGCTCACACTGGATACACAGCCATTTCCATATCGCTATCGCTAGCAACATTTTTACCCACAGTGTACCTTTAAGCAGTAGAATCACACAGCAGACCTCAGCTGGCGGAGACACTTCCCTCCTGTTCCCACAAAGGCCTAATTTAACACCGTCTGCCAAGAACAAGGGCTGATTTACAACCAATATCACTGAATAACCTCCGCCAACTCTCCGCTTCTCGGCAGCGTCTATAGGTTACAATCAGCCCCATGATGAAAACAATTTATAGGAAAAAACAAAAGAGAATCGCAGATTAGAGTCCAATTTCTTTTACTCCAGCTAACATGAAAACATAGGCGTGGATATAATAAAATGTATTATTATAAGTGAACGATGTATATTCCATTGAAGAAATTTAGGTAAATAATACTTCAAGAGTTATGCGTTATATTTCTTTTCATTGCCTTAAATTTTCACAGCAGTTAAGTTATGGCCTTATTCTAGTGCCAGGGGAAAACCCAAAATGTTTCTTTAGCGATTAATTTGCAAATGGCACATTGAAATTCTCTTATGTTAATTTTGATACTGTTATACCACGTACTCAGAGCTCAACTTCTTGCTCCCTGAGTTCAAGGGCCTGATTTGGGGTTCTTTCTAAGACGGGGTCCGGAGAGGAACAGAGCTCAAAAACACAGGCTAGCCAATCTTACACGTATATTGTCATGAAAACATACAGTAGCTGGGCACAATACAATGTGATAGATTATACACACTATGGGTGATACATGGATTGGAGTTGTGACTAATGATGACAGGGTAATTGCAGGTGTCGCTCAGGTGTGGGGGGGTCCCATCAGGTGTGCACTCTTTAAAGGGGCGTGGGACCACTGCCGTGCGCTGGATCGTCAGGTGAGGGATGCGGGGCGGCGTAGAGGGAGGCCTTTCGCTGGAGGGGCCTCTGTAGGTGTGTCGGCCCTCAGGACTGGGGCTGAACAAGACAAGCAGGCGTGCTGTCTTGCGCCTACCCTTGGTAGAGGGCAGCTGGCTGGTTGGTCTGGGGAGGTCTCGGTTGAGAGTCCTGGGGGTGTCCTTTGGTAACTGGGGGCTGCGGCCTCGCCTTCGCCGAGAGGCCGACGGGCTGCCAGCAGCTTCTTCTTCCCTGGGAGTCCGGCAGCAGTTGGTGACATAGGGGCGCTGGTTGTAGTGATCATACCTCCAGACTCACTATAGGGCTACTCCAGACCCTCTCCAGCATCAACTCTGCTAGGGAGCTGGCTCTGCTTCTCGGGGTGTGGAGAGAGTGGGAGGGGCATCCCGCTCGGCCTCTGGAAGAGTGAGGCAAGCAAGGGGTGTTGCTCTCAGCGGGTGCCACAAGCACAGTGGGTGTCCTCTCCCCAGTGAGCACAGTGGGTGTCGCTGCGGTCCAGCTCCCTGTAGGGGCTGCAGACGAGGGAAGAAGCACTGTGGGCGTTCTCTCCCCAACAGGCACAATGGGCACCGCCGTGGTTCTGCTGTGCCCTGGGACTACAGGTGAGAGGGGCACGGTGGGTGTTGCTGCAGTCCTGCTCCCAGCAGGGGCTGCAGGTGAGAGAAGCGTGGTGGGCATCATCACGGTCCTGGTGGGGACTGTTGGTACACAAGTCCCACCCCGATCCTGGTGAGCGCTGGTCTGCGTAGAGGGTAATGCAGCAGGATGGCATACCTCCCGTGGATTCCGTTGAGGAGAAGAGGGGCGCGTCTTGCTCAGACTGTTGCCGCACCCCTCTGTGATCTCCCCTTGGTATTTCAGATACCAACATAGTTTGCCTTGGTAACATGCAAGAATAGAAAACTATAACATGCAAATCTGGTGGCCTCATTCAAAGACTTTATCAAACTTTTCATTGTCAGCCAGCAGAGAGAGAGAGAGAGAGAGAGAGAGAGAGAGAGAGAGAGAGAGAGAGAGAGAGAGAGAGAGAGAGAGAGAGATTATGGATTTCCACACGACAGATGGTAACAGAAGATAGTGCCATCCTATATTTATTTAATTTGACCCAGATTTTTGTCCTCTTGCAGCTTGTTTCACATAGCCTGGCTCAATGACCGAAAAAGGCAATACTACGGCTCTCCATCCTGATTGATTGAATGATTGAAATATTTAATGTAAAGGTGTACAGAGTACATGTACAACAAAAGATTTCATAGCACATCATCCTGACAAGTGCCATATTCCAGTGTTCATATGTTGTTGGAACTCAGTATTCACAATGGATACATGGCAATCTTAGGTTGTTAGAGTAAAACAGGCCCAGAGCCAAGGGGGGGCAGTTGACAGGCTCAGACAACCTGCCCCCCACCTGCCTAAAGGTTCATTTTCTTGCAGTCTGTTTTTATTAAGAGTGAAAAGAGTCACTCTCCATTGTTCAGAAGTTTTGTGTTGCTTCTCAGTGTCACTTATGCATACACCCAGACCCCCATAGCAGGCATGCAACTAGAGTAAAACGAGTGTTATGGCTATCCATTTCATTAAAGCACTTCCTCCTGACTAGCATCATCTCAGAATTCACGGTGGAGATGGCAATTTTAGGCCAAGTTTGAGTGAAAAGAGTACAGTACCCAGCAGTATGGTGTGGGGGAGGGGGAGGACAGATGCAAGGCGGTAGTGCACAGTGGTATGATCACAAAGAGAATGAGAGACTGACTAGAAGAGTGTATGTGAGGTGGAGGGGGGAAGGTGAGGGGGGAGACTGAGGATGAGATGGAGAATGGGAGACTGACTAAGAGTGTTTGTGAGGTAGAGGGGGGAGGGTGAAGGGGGAGGAGGACGAGGATGAGAAGGAGGGATGAGGTGGAGAGGAGAAAAGAGAGGAGGGAGAGGGATGCCAGAATGCAGAGGGGGAGGGGGAGAGTGAAAGGGAGGAGGAGGATGAGATGGAGGGATAAGATGGAGAGGTAAAAGAGAGAGGAGTGTGGGTTGGAGAGGAGGGCATAGCAGACAGCAGAGAACAGGGTAAAATGGGTGATTTGTGTGTCTGCTTGTGTCCTTCCAGCAGGGTCCAAGCTTTGCCTCCATACGTTTGAGATTTGTACAAGGAAGAAGGAACCAAAGGCCAGAAGTGCACAGGATGTTATAAAATGAGGCAAAATTAAAAAAAAGAAAAATGAAGTCAATAAACTTAATGGAAAAAGAGTCACACAATAGTAATACAGATTCATGGTTTATTTCAGTAGGAGAAAGAATATGACAAACTCCATCCATGTTGATAACTTTAACGGGTATAATTCTTGGTAAGATAATTCTGAGATATAATGCAACTAATAATAATAATAACAACGATAAATCCAGGTCAAGCATAACGTCAACAAGCCCCCACATCAGCGTTAAACAAGCCTGTACTGCAAAATCATGCCGTAACTCTGCCACCTGGACCCCTTATAGGCCACTTTCATAACGTGTCTTTTGGTTACGGGAATGTTCGTTATGTACTGCCAGTAGCCGCAGTAAACTCGGCTGGAACTCTTCGGGAAAAACGTATTGCCCTCCCAGTTGACCATCGCGTAATCCAGGGTGCAGTCCCTCGAGTATGCGGTTCTCACTAGCAGGTAGTCAATTTTGATTTGCCGCCGCCCTGGAGCCTGTGTGGATGTGGTAGGATAGGTCTGGTACACATACATATACGTACACACATATATATATATACACACACACACACACACTGATTTGATTTTTTGTTGCCCTGAAGCGTGTGGATATGGTAGTGTGGTTATGTTTGGTACACAAATATATACATACATACATACACACACACACAAACACACTGAAGGGATAGACAGGGGGTTTTGAATACACACACACACACACTGAAGGCTTGTTCTAACTATAGGTGGATTGTTTTTATCTGATGAGCTATTCACTGGGCCTTATTTACGAGGCAGGAATAAAATCTCCTTGGTTACTAGTCAAATTCACCTTCCAATCTGATGATGCTGGGCCATAAACTGAGAACAGGGAAATCTCTTTGGTTACTAGTCAAATCCACCTTCAAATCTGACTATACTTGGACATAAATTGAACAAAGGGAAATCTCTTTGGTTACTAGTCAAATTTTGGTGGTGATATGAGTCCTCTGGTATAGGCACTGGCAGAGGCATGTGCTCTCTGAATGCACTTACAAGAGAGAGAAAGATTGTAAGTAGGTCTGTGAAAATCTACTTACAATAATAAGACAGTGGCATTATCAGTATAGTGGAACTGATGGTAAGTAGGCCTGTGAATACCACTTACAATACTAACATAGTGGCAGTAAGTATCAAAACAGCTGAACTGATGGTAAGTAGGTTTATGAATAAGTACTTACCATAATGACAGTGGCAGTAGTTATCAGTACAGTGGAAGCGATGGTAAGTATCCCGGTAAATACTGTATCACCAGTACTTATGCCATGAATATCTACTTACAGTAATAACACAGTGGCAGCAGGCAAGTAGGCCAGTGAATATCCACTTACAATAACAGTATAGATGCAGTAGGTACCAGTATGGTCTAAAATATTCTAAGTATACCTGTGAATAACTACTTACAACAATAAAATAGTGGCAGTAGGTAAGTATGCTTGTGGATACCTGCTGACAACAGTGACATGGTGGCAGTAGGTAAGTAGGCCAGTGAATATCTACTTACAATAAGGGTATAGTGGCAGTAGGTGTCGGTGAAGTGGGGGCGACTCATGTAGTACGGGGAGAAGTAGGGTGTTCTGATAGTCCTCGGGCCAGAGCTACTGCTGACGAAGATGGTCTGTGTGGGTGATGAGAGGTTACCGTAGGTCGGGGTAGGTCACAGCTGGTTAGAAGAGGTCAGGTTAGGTCATGGCTGGTTAGAGGAGGCTAGGTTAACTAGACTGTGTAAGACTACATTACACTAGGCTAGGTTAGGTTAGGTTAAGTTAGATGGGGCTGCCTAGGTCACATTAGCTGGGATTGACCATCAAGACTTTAAGGTCACAATGCTTGCTAAATTGATCACATATTACAGGATCTCTGAATGTGGCATGTGTTAGGAGTGTAATGCTGTATAGTAGTGAGACCTGGGCAGTAAAGGAAGAGGATATTCACAGGCTCAAACGTACAG
>JAGKTI010037861.1:0-10820 GCA_018397915.1 Birgus latro | reverse complement strand
GTGTGTGTGTGTGTGTGTGTGTGTGTGTGTGTGTGTGTGTGTGTAAGCCTTGGATGAAGAAAAGAAACTTGACTTCGGTACAGATCGAAGCTCATGGTACTGCACTATCCCATGACTGCACAATCTGATTCGCATATAAAAAATGGCACATGAACTGCGTGTGGGTCTGGAAGGAAGTGACGCTATTTTGGTGCAGGCAGAGGAAAAGGCAAAGTTAGGAGTCCAGCTCGGAGTTCCGGTATGGCGTCGTAGTGGTCTTTAACAGGATATGATTTAGCGTGACTTGCAACGGATACTACAAGAAGCGGGCGGGAAAAAGAAACCCAGAATCATCAGAGAATAGTAATCACAGAGTTCAAATTAATGAAGAATAAAAGAACGTGAACTAATGAAAGGTCAGAACCACGAGAAACACTTCAGGTGAAAAGCGAAGGGAGAAAAGTGACCAGTTACAGCCTGAGATGAAGGAACGAACTGAGAGACACGAACCACAGAAGGAGAGTTTAAAAAGTATAGATTTGTACCATAAAACAGATCTGATGGAGTAAAAAATGTTTCACCAAATCCCGAAAAGAGAATGGCCAGGAATGTGAGAGGAATATAAGTTTTCCAGGAATGAGTGTCTTACAGAAACTATACAGACAATCAGAAGGATGATTGTAAGAAAGATTAAGCTTAAAAAGACTTTCGAAATACTGGAGAAAGAACTGAGAGACAGTATCAGGGCTGGTGATGATCAGCTGGTATTGACAGGAGAGCAAACTTCCAGCAAGAAGTCAGGGTGCAAGTTGTTAGACAAAGGTGGAGGGTTTGGCTAGGCAAGGTGTCAGCACAGAACCATAGTTCTTTAGGACAGAGAGAATTCTGGTAGAATTTCCTTATTTTTAGGTATCAGGAATATTAGGAAGAGTTGCTGTGCCCAATACGATATTCTTTGTAATATCTGCACTTATTATTCGCGTTCACATAATCGCTGTTAATGTTCATAGACTCAGTTAATTAATTTCGGGCACAGTCACAGACTTTCTGTGCTTTGCCTTCAGTAAGTTGAACCACCGGCATTTAGTTAAGGCTGAAAAATACACGATGTCCGTAAAGTCCTAAACAGTTTTCAAACATTTATTATGCAGAATTTACACATGGTATCGAAATGCTTTTTGTTTCATTTGATATAGCCGGCAATCAAGTTTTTAGCCCTCCCTTTAGTTTTTCCACTTAACGTCAACCTGACCTCCTATAATGGCTCGTAACACAGTCAACTGAAATCCAGTCTTACGCTATGTATTCGTCAGGATACGCTGTACAGCTACTGATGCCATCAATTATGCTGGCCCGGAGTGCATCAATGTCGCGATAAACGATGTCTCTGAGAAATCCCCAGAGTAAAAAACACGAAGGTGTGATACCTGGAGAGAGTGGAGGCTAATTAATGGTGTCACGAAGGCCAATCCACCTGCCTGGGAATTTAGAGTCTGGATATCACGTACACCTAAACTCCAGTGTGGAGGAGTGCCATCCTGTAGAAAAATGATGTCTGGTTGTTATTCTTCTAGTTGTGGCACTGCGTAGTTTTCCAGCATATCTACGCAGCTGCCTCCATAGCCATTTTTTTTTCTGCAAAGATAAATGGGTCAGTTACCTGGCTGTCTTGTAACCCACACCAAACATTGATTTTTGGACTACCAGGAGCGTGTTCATGAATGTCATGTTGGTTTTCAGAACCCTATATATGCACACTGTGTCGATTCACACGTCCGGATAAGTGAAACGTGGCTCCAAAATAGAGCATGCGAACGCGTAACGCTGTGGCCTGTATTCTGGTTGTGAAGTCTGAAGTGAGTGGATTTTACAAGGATGACGACGCAGCCTTTACTGCAGAACTTTACGTACTGTTGATTTAAGCACTTGTAATTCACGAGCAGCACGACGCACAGGCTTCTAAGGGCTACGATGGAGTGGCTCTTGAATGCTGCCATAAATAGCATCTGAAGCATTGGGGTGTCCACTACGAGGTCGGTCTGCCACGGATATTGTGTCCAGAAAATGCTGATATCTTCTTTTAATGCTACTTATTGCAGAAGGATCACGTACGTATACCTGACTGTGATTCCTTTTTACTGACTATGACCCAGCATACCAAATGACACACGAGCCTTTTCTTTACTTAGACCATATTTACATTCTGCTAATCCATCCAAATCTGTAGGTCATCCCAGAATAACAATGACCAATATCTGTGAGCAAAAAAACTTTATTAATCAGTGTATCAAATGCAGTAAACGATAAATAACTACCACATATAATTAACACAGAGTATATGTTCGAAAACGGTTCAGCAATTTATGGTAACTATGTAGGCCTATTTTTGGCATATTTCAAGTAATATGAATATGAATGGAGATAGCAACTGTCAATACAGAGAAAATAAAAGTATATGAGTTTCATCTCTAAATTAAAAAAGTCAGCTTTGAATGTGGGCGAGGAGCTGTCCTTCCTCAACACCAAGAGCAAAATGCTCAGTTTTGAAAGTCGATCTCCTCCAAAGTGAGGGAGGGGGTGACGACTATCAGGGATGTGAGGGAGAGGATCGCCTGTAGTTCTCGTGACACTTTGGACTCTAGATCTGCCAGAGTACTACTGGACAAAACGATATCAACGTCCTCCCCATCGTCGTCTTCCACAGTGAGAAGTATGGTGGAGGACTCTGGTGAAGGGGAGACGGGGCTGCTATCGGTATATGTCCCAACTAGCCTCGTTCTGAGAATGTCCGCCGCGGTTTGCACCACAGTTCTGGCCCATTCTGGAACATCAGTCCCTTCCACCCTCTCCGAAACAATCACGTTGGAAAATTTTTGACACCCGGTTTTGGTGTCTGCGTCGGGTTCAGAGGTGGGCAGGGTAAGGGGTGAGGGACATGGGGGGGCGGGTTTGTGGGTTCTACCGGTAACCCTTCTACAGGGGCCATGCACGCTGATTACCCTGTCGTGGGCTCGCCACTCTCCACCCAGCCTTTGTGTCAAAACCCCCGTGGAATCGCCGGCCCGTAGACCCCTGTTAGCTTTCTGTACTTTAGGCGACTTTGGTACCTTTGGGGGCAGCTTGTCCGAGTGCGGGGATGTACCCGAGACGTTTTGCCCACCTCTACGCCAACTCCCGAAGCACCATAGTGTCCGGGAAGGTGTGGGCGATGAGGGTGTGGGTGTGGGCGTACCTAGGGCCATAAACCGCCCCCTCCACCACCACCAGGCGGTAACGAGGACCGCTACAGACACAAGGCAGCCCAAGAGGATGCCAAACGGGACCAACCCGGCTGCAGTGCTGGACCAGCCGTCGCTTACAAGGAGACACGACAAGAGGGTTGCCTGCATGTGCGGGAAAGCCCATCCTGCTAGGGGCTCACAGGGTTCCTCAGGCCCCCACTCCAACATTCTGACCCACCAACCCCTGTTCTCCCGCCGAGCCGCCGCCGCCTCCAGCAGGTGGGAGGCCCAAGCCCCGGTCACCCGTTGCCATCCGAAGACCGTCGCCACCAGCCCCAGCACCATCACAGCGAGCCACTCCAGGACCTCCAGCTCCCGTCTGAATCTCTCCCCAAACTCGTCCCATCGCGCCCGTGCGCTTTTCAGCAAATTCTGGAATCTCATTTTATTACTTTTTTTCTACACGAGTAATACTTTTAAGAAGCTTTCTCGATAATTAGGCTTTGAAGACAGAAAATTCATCATTTTTTTAGAGCTTGGGGTTTGGGGACGAAAAGAAGCAGCCTAAGACGGGAAAAGTGGACACGTTTGGGAGAAGCCGGTGTCCTGCAGTGGAATGTTATGGGCTGATGACAGATAGACAGATAAGGGAATATAGATACATAGTATAACAGAGACTACAGATAGACAGAGAGATAGAGAGATTAGACAGATGGATAAACAGACAGATTAGAAACAAAGACAGATACATAGACAGATACATCAGATACACAGACGGATAAAAACAATCACTGAAACATGCTTCTGCTCATTCACGGTGACGATACTACTTAAACGGTATTTTGCTAACACGAATAAATCCCCATGACGTGTGTATGTAGTCTGGATTACAAGGGGCTAGAGCTTCGATAGTCGTCATTATTATCGCTATTCACGCGGATAAGATAAGGAAGAGCGTAATAAGCGGGCTCAAAGCTCTGACTAGATTAAGCACGATCTTTTAAACAGCTGGGCCACGAAAATTTACAGTGGAAGAAAATTGTTGCTTTGATGGGAAACTGTGCAAAGAGGAGCTTAGGCGGTACTTAGTTCGATATGGGACTTGATCGTTACTGAGTAGGGATGGTAGTTCCTGGAAATCCACTTGCCAAAGCCTATCCCAAGCAGCAGTTTGTGTCAGGAAAAAGAAAGATGGATTTAGGGAAGGAGAGAGAGAGAGAGAGAGTATGAGAAGCTAGCGAGGAAAGTGAAGAGGCGATGAATAACTGAAGGAAAGAAGAAGAACAGGGAGAGGAAGGGGAGAGATGGAGGAAAAATGTACGAGGAGAGACGGAAGGAGACCGATGAAGAGACAGACAGACATGACGGGAAAATGAGACGGCATAGGGAAGGAGAGATTAAGGCGAAATGAGGGAGAGATGGCGGGAGTGAGAGGGGGAGAACGAGAGGGAGAGATGGCGAGAGTGAGAGGGAGGGATGAGGCCGTAAAGGAAAGTCGTAACGTAAAAGGGGAAAGGGGAAAAGTTTGTAGGAACGGGAGAGAAGGTAGTCAGGTAGGACCATAGTGAATAGGGACTTAAATTTAGGCTCCCTTTATGAGATAGGCCCTTTATTTTTGGCCGTAAGCTGAGGGGTAAGGAAATAACTTAGTGAAGAGCCTTAAGTTTGTGAGTAAGCTTTGAGTCATGAGGGGAGCTTACCGTATATGAAAGAAACCCTGAGCCTGTGAATAAGCTGTAAGTCCTGAGGAGAGCATAAGTGTAAGAGGACGTAACTCAGTGAAGAGTCTTAAGTTTGTGAGTAAGCTGAGTCGTGCAGTGAGCTTAGTGTATGGGAAAGTAACTTAGTGAATACCCCTAAATTTCTAAATAAGCTCTGAGTCGTGAAAGGAACTTCAAGTCGGCTATATCCTCTGAGTTTTGGGAACCCTGATTAGACCCAAAAGTCGACGTCTAAATAGGTAGTCAGGCTTGGGTCTATGAAATGAGTGGTTCCTGCGTTTGGGGCTTGTAATCTAGACAAAGACTTATAGAAAGGGTGGGAGAATGTGGCTTGACAGGGTAGTGTGGCAGGGTGAAGTGTGGGAAACTTTAATGACTGGAGAGTGTCGGGGTGAGGTGTGGCTGGGAGTTCGCTGTTGTGGTATGCAGTAACATGACAGGCGAGTTATGGTAAGTGCGGGAGGATCTGGTGTGGTAAGGTTTGATGTGGTAGGATGTGGTAGAAGAAGCTGTAATGATTTTGAAGTGACAGAGAAAATATGCGGTTGGGAATTCAATGGTGTGGTGGGGTGAGGCAAGGTACGGCAGAGTAAGGTACGGCAGGAAGGATTAGAGGATGTGGCTTGGTAGGGTAAGAAATAAGGTGACGACGGAAGGGAGGGTTTGTGATGGTTACATAGTAGTAGAATTAGGCAGAACAGAAAGCTTAATCAAGGGTGTGGTGTGATGAGGTATGACAGAACGGTATTATGGTTGTGGTATGCTAGGATGTGGTGTGGCTGGGTGAGGTATGACCAGAGAGGATGAGGACTGTGGTATGCCAGAGTGTTGTGTGGTGTGGTGAGATATAAGGCAACGGACCAATGTTGTGGGAAAAGCTTTAGGTTTGTAATGCTACTGAGTGTTGTGGTAGTGTGAGGAAAGATGAGAAATACAACAGAAGTGATGAGTGATGTGGGGAGGTGAGATACGGATGAGGGTAATATGATGCGTTACGGCGGGGGAAGATACTGACAGGGTGTGATTTTCAGGGAGGGGTGTAAGTGGGAGCAGTGTGGTTGGTGTGTAGTATGAGATGACAAGATAGTGTAGAGAATTTGTGGTCAGGTGATGAACGGCTGATCCTATATCGTGGGATTGAACCTGACCGTGGCAAGGAAATTTGAGGACTTGAATTTCATGACAAAAGCCTTTACTCCTCTTCCCCAACATCCAACCAACATTCCTAACAAAAAAAAAAAAAGATGCACCAAACTCAAGCAAGATTCACCTAACCGCAGTAAATTTTGTCAGTTTTGCAATACAGCCCAAATGATGACATGTATGAGTGTGGAGTCCCATTTGATCGTGCGTGGAAAGACTACTGAAGCTCCAGTGACAAACTGCCTCGTGTAGGAGCATTTCTCAGGGTTGGGGTGGTTTAGTAAGATGTGGCAGGCATTGTGTACTAGGATAGGGAGCGGTAAGGGGGAGGCAAGACAAGGTAGGGCAGGCTAAGGGCAGAGAAGGGTAGGCAAGAAAAAGTAAAGCAGGGAGACTAGTAGAGCTGGTAAAGCAGATTAAAGGCAGAGAAGGGGGAGGCAAGAAAAGTAAAGAAGTTAAAGTATAATGGCTATGTAAGGAAGGCAAAACTGAGGAAGCTATTGAGTCAGAGAGAAGGAAAATTAATTAATAGTCAGGAAATGCAAAATACGTGTGTAACTAGAAAATAACAAGGCCAATAAAAGAAGGATAAATTTGAGAGCTAATACCTTAAGGAAGAATCAGGAAAAAGTGAAGTAAGTGTGAGGCAGGAATGAAAAAGCAAGAAAGGGGCAGGAAAGGATAAGGCAGATGAGTTGCATGAATGGATAAGGCAGGCGAGAGTCAGGAAAATGTAAGGGAAACAAAAAAAAAAAAGGTAAGGCAAGTATGAGGCAGGAAAAGGTTAAGATAGGTGTGAGGCAGGAAAAGGTAATTCAGGTCTGAGGCAGGAAAAGGTAAGGCAGGAATGAGGCAGAAAGAGGTA
Organism: Birgus latro; assembly: GCA_018397915.1. Taxonomy (NCBI): domain Eukaryota; kingdom Metazoa; phylum Arthropoda; class Malacostraca; order Decapoda; family Coenobitidae; genus Birgus; species Birgus latro. The sequence continues at coordinate 3,891 of JAGKTI010037861.1, read as the reverse complement.
AGACAGTAAGGCCTATATGAGGTAGGAAAATGAAACATAAAGAAAATAAGGTGAGTATTAAGTAGGAAAATATAAAGCACGTGAAAGGCAGGAAAAGTAAGGCAGGTGTGAGGCAGGACAAAATATGAAAAGTGTGAGACAGGTATGCTTAAAGACGGTGGGGTAGATAACGAGTAAGGAAAATACGGGGCAGGTTAGGCAGAAAAGGTGAGGCAGGTGTGTGGGGCAAGTGTATGAGGCAGAGGTGTGGGGAAGAGGTGTAGGGAAGGTGTATGGACAGGTGTGAGGGGCAGGTGTTGGGGGTAGGTTTGTGAGACAGGTGTAATGGGCAAGTGTGTAAGATGGCAAAGTGTAAGAAACAGATGAGGTCAAAAATAAAGCGCCTATCTCATAAAGCAAGGAAGGTGAGGTAAATGTGTGAGACAAGTACAGACTAAGATAAAGATCAGACATTTATACATGGTAGGTAAGAAGCACTCATATAGGCTATCCCTCAATCCGCCCACCAAGTTTGCCTAAAGTCGGATAAAAAGTTTTTGAGCAATTTCGTCCACACACACACACTCACACACAGGCAGGTACAGGTAAAGCAGTATGAAAGGCAGGTGTGCGAAACAGGTAGGGTTGTTTTGGCAGAAGGGCGTAATGCAGGGGTATGGGGGACAGACAGGGTTGTAATGGCATTAGGGCAAGGTGCAGCAGGGTTCGTCAACACCATCCCAGCCTCGAAACGTAACTCTCTCTCTCTCATATTCCTTCCTCATCTCACTCCCTCACCACACTCCCCCTCACTAATTTCTCCCCCTCACTACACTCATTTCCTCATAATGTTCACTCCTTCACCCTTGTACACCCTCTCCCTCACTACTGTACACTTTCTCCCTCGCAACACACTCCCTCACCACACTCTCCCCAACCACAGTCTCCCTCACTACACCCTCCCTCACCACATTCTTTTACCACACTCCTGCACCACACTCACTCTCATCACACTCTCACCACACCGCCTCACAACACTGTCCCAGTCAACAACACCTAGTCTGTTTCACCTTAAATTTCTCTCCCCAACTCTTTCCCTATGCTGTTTACACCCTACATCTTCCCTACCTATACCTGTCTGTCACCTTGTTTGTAATCAAGGACCGGCGTCACTAGCAACTCACATGCGTCTCAGAAGATTTTAGTAAAGACGACATCTGACTTCCCAACACCGTGCTATGCTGCTTCGTTGCTTTCTCTGTATATAAAAATTCCAACTTTTCTTCATAGATAATATTTCCCTCGTAAGATCTGTAATCCCCACGTCGGAGGGCCTTGTGGAGGATCAGCAAAGTTTGTTTTTACGAAAGCTGAATGTGACTGAACCCACGTCTTTACGGGAGCAGATGGTTTTAGTGATGTCCTGTTACCCCTACTGTTTCTTCTTTCTTTCTTTCTTTCCGTCAGATTATTTCGCTTCAACTAATTTCACCTTTCCTTACCTTGCTACACTGCACAAACTCTTTATTTTATTTTATTTATTTATTTATTTTTTTAGCTCATGGCTTCCCTCAGCTTGTTTCACCTTACCTTCTTCCCTCTTCTTTCCCCTCTTATCCTACCTTTTCCAGTCTCATTTAGATTTTCAGTACCTTTCCCCTTCTTCCTTCCCTACACCACTTCCTTTACTACCCTTTTCTTCCCTTTTCTGGTCTTACCTCTTCCCCACCTCTACCCTGCCCTCATCGCCTACTGCTCCCTTTCCCTCTTTATTTCTCAAACTTTCTCCCTCACTTCCTGCCCTCCATCCCTCCCCTAACCTTCCTGTTTACCTAAGTTCCCAAGTTTTGCTTCATTAGGGTAAAGTTTTGGAGACATGTGTGGCGGAGTCGAGCCTAACCTGACCTAACTTAACTTCGTCTGACCTAACCTAATATATTCTAGTTTATTGTCAGCTAACTTGATCAAACCTTAACTAAGCTATAATCAAGTTCTGAGGGAGCTTATATACACGAAGTTCATGTTCTATCAACCTCGATTAACCTGATCTAAATTCTCATCATGACCTAAACTGATTCAGCCTGTAATCCTTTTCTCCATACCGTCATCCTTCATCACTCCGCTTACTCCTTCTTTCATGTCACTGCTCCCTTTGTCCTCCATCCCTTTACAAGCACGAGACTCCCATACTATAAATACTGTTCTTTCTTCCCTTCATATGCCTGCTGTTCTTTCATCATTTTACTCATTTCCCTTTTCCCTCACACTCTGACCCGGCACCTCACACTTCATTATTATCTATTACCGAGCTCCCCTTCCTCTCTCCTCCTCCCTCTCCTTCCTCCGGCTTCCCCTTCTCCTCTCTCTCCTTCCCTTCCTCCCCTCCAAAACAGCCATGCAGTCTATATATGGACGCGTCAGTCACCAAGGCAACAGTGACGCCGCCATCTGGTACCGGGAAACCAAAACAAATGTGAGGGATGGAGCGCCGTCTTGCCCGATCGACCTGCCATCTGGTGGGTGTCGAGGATGGCTGAGGGTCGTATGTTATTCCATTAATTTTAAGTGAATAAGGCGATTTTTGTGTCATGTATCGGCAACACTCAAAACTCACCCGTGCCCCTTTTTTTTCCCCCCTTTCAAACAGCATAGATATTTATTTACTATGCTTTCAACCGCCTCTGAAAAGGAAGTTCGGTTGAATTTAATAATCTGTTCATTTTGCATCTATATCCATTTTTCATCCACCGGGAGTGTAACAGGTTCGGTTCTAGGCTACTCAATCCCTATATTTACGGCGAAGACAATCACCCTCGTTCACCCCTGAGCGGCATTTTGTGATCATTAATCCTTAACTATCCCACTTTTTTATACTATTACGGGTCCTGTTCATCTGAAAAAACCAAGTGTCATTTGTTTATATGTTTGCCATCCACCGTAGTGTTTCATAGGTTACAGGAAACCATTTTACTTGTCACTCAATGCAGTCACCTGAAGAAAGCACTAAATCGAGTGAGTGGATGGTGAGCGCCCCGACTACAACAAAAATCCTTTCACTTAAGTAGGCGATAATTATTACTTGGTATCGACAGGCCAAACTGAAGCCATCGTCGTCGCTAAAATTCAAAAATATCGGTTAAGTTTTCGTTACAAGGAGCTGAAGACAAACTCACACAAACACAAAAATATACCACACCCGGATGGCTGTGAGATGGGAAAAAAAATGCAATAAATTTAATCCACAGTAAATACCCTCTCGCTGCCATGGACGCACCAAGGTATCAAATTCTGGCTTTCACTCGACGATTTTGCTCCGGTAAAAAAAATTCGTCTATTCATGTGGTTCATTCAGCTACTGTGCTCTAGAGAGTGGGAATGGGAGTGACTTCTACCCATGTACAGTTGGATAATAAATTCCCTTCGCCTCTCTTGTCTCAGTTGCAGGGCTGGATTCATAGACGCTTGGATGTGAGTTAGTGGATTGAGGAGCATGTTATCGTCCACTCCGTTTCATTCAAGCATCTATGAATCCAACAGTGAGGAGGAGACAGGGATGGCGAACGGATTTTTGTATTTCACTAACTTTATGTATTATTTTCACTGGATGCATGATTTGATACACAGGTAATTAGCAAACACACCTTGGTCAAGCCGTGCATATTAACCCTCACCTGTCAGTATATGAAAAAGAGAGAGGATTTTACACGCATAATATAGACTTTCCAGTTACATTAACAAGGGGACTAGATTTACTAACAAGGGATGGATTATGAAAACACTGAGCCCTGCGAATCAGAGAGAATACCACCCCTGAAAAGTAAACCTCGTAAAATACGGGATTGGAAGGCTGAACACTGTACCACCTTCCAGTTTTTGCGCCACAAGCAGCGTGTTACCTACGGTGGCTCAGAA
>JAGKTI010037860.1:0-10386 GCA_018397915.1 Birgus latro | reverse complement strand
AGAGAGAGAGAGAGAGAGAGAGAGAGAGAGAGAAGAGGAGGAGGAAAGAGAGAAAGGAGGGTGAGGAAGACAGTGTTGGCTTTCGAGAGGAGCGAGAGTAAGGAAGACATTTTGGCTTTCTGCTATGGAGGTCTTGCCCTGGTCACCCTGTTCGCTATGATGATGGAAGAATTCACATAGTTTTTAGCAAGTGCAGTATGAAACACACGACAGAAGAGTACGAGACAGAAGGATATTTGTCGACGTTCAAGGGCGAATGAGATATACGGGATATTGGACAATCCAGGCATGGGGCTAGGAAAACTTTGCTCGTGGTCGTAATTTTAAGACTAATTAACTTGCTTGATGTCAGCAAGAATAAATGATCAAATGAAAAAGTATTAATCAAGGTTGGAGATCGTAACTCTTCGACTAGAAAGTCTGCCTCCCCCCCCCCAAACGTATGGAAAATCATGTACGTAGCTCGAGAAGACGTCATCGAATGAGGGGTTCAAACATCAGTGTGCCGCGCTCCTGATTGGCGGGTGATAGGAAAGTGAGGTAGGGGGGCGAGATACCATCAGAACGGACGGTAATCAGGAGAGGCGGGAGGAAAGAGAGAGGAGAGGGACGAGACAGCTAATGGCACAAAAGTGAGATAGTAAGAGAAGCGAGGCTGGAGGAGAGAGTAATGGTGATGTGTGGGTCTGCAACACAAATACAAAATATTATTTCTATCGAGATGGTCGACACAAAACGACCTAACCTTCAGTCCGTGTGAGGTTACTGTAGCCCACATACAAGATTATCAGTGACGATGACTGCCTCTTCTAATTCAATACAACTTGCTACGCGCGGGCGGACACGGACAGATGGACAGGCAACCCCCTCCCCCGAGCGCGCGCGAGAGAGACCCATGTCCCATTACATCACTTTCCAACATTATATATATCCATCCACTCATCTATTTTTCATCTGGAGTAGGGGGAGTGTTTACGTGACAACATTCGCGCCGAAGATATTAAAAAAAAAAAAAAACTGTGAGTGAGGAGGCGACTGAGATGGATGGGGCTGAACGAGTGAGTTAATGAAAAGAGCCGAAGATAGAGGGGACAGTGAGCAAGAAGCGATGAAAAAGAAGAGTGTCAATGATGAAATGGGTGGGATCAAAGGGGAGGGGTTATGGACGGGGAAGAATGAGTGAAAGGGAGTAATGTAGGAAGGTGAGTGACTGGTGAGTGGAGGGAGGACAAGGAGACACCAGGAGACTTTGAGAGATAGAGGGTGATGAGTAGGATGGTGAAGTAATAAGAATGGTGGAGAGCGGCAATGGAGACAGTGAGCAATGAGAGAAGTTATGGGAGGAGATGAATAGAGTGAAGGTAAAGAACGAGAGAGGGGAGGATGATGGAGACAGCGATGAGAGATAATGGGAGACGAATAATGAAAAGGTAGGTGTAAACAGAAGACGGAAGGGAGAGGATAAAGGAACAAGGAGCGGTGGATGTGAAGAAAGAAGGAAGGTGGGTGTGGAGGTGAAGAAAGGAGAAAAGTGAGTATGGAAATGAAGAAAGAAGGAAGGTGGGTATGGAAGTGAAGAAAGGAGGAAGGTGGGTATGGCAGTGAAGACAGAAGGAAGGTGGGTATGAAGATAAAGAGAGAGGGATGGTAAGTGTGGAAGTGAAGAAAGAAGAAGGCGGGCATGGAAATCAAGAAAGAAGGAAGGTGGGGATGTATAAAGGAAAACAGTGAAAGGAAATGAGTCCAGAGGAAATGAAAATAAAGGAAGGTGTGAAAGAGTAACAGAGACAGAGTACTGAGTAGATGAGGGAGATGAATAAAGGGGAGGTGAGCAAAGGAAGGTGGGTGGGAGAGGGTAATTGAGAGAGATGAAGGGAAAAGATTACAGGGTGCGAATGGGGAGTGCAGGGATGTGGGAGATGAGCACAGAGGACTTGAAAGTGGGTGAGGGGGAGATGAGTAGAAAGAGAGCGACTGGGGGAAGAAGAGAGATGCAGGAGATGAGTACGGAGAGAGCGAGTCGGGAGGGAAGGGGGTGATGAGAGACGGGGGAAGGGATGGGGGTGGCTCTGAGATTAATCGGAAATGATAAAACGTCTAGTGGAAGCAGGTGGTGAGGGGGACGTGACGCAGGTGGAGAGAGGAAGAAAAAAAAAGGATAAATAAAGTAGGCAATCACAGTGACTGATGGATTTGACGTATTCAACACTCCAAGCGACTTAAAGCAACGGCATATTCCCCCCCCCCTTACTCTCTCTCTCTCTCTCTCCTACAGATCTGTGAAATAAAGATTACACAGTGTACAGTTGTTCCTCTTGTTTCTCCAACAAAATTTCCATGCATGGTCTTTCTAACAAGCGCGGTGTTTTTCCTATATTTTTTTCCTGCCGGTTTAATCGGATGGTGTGGTGGGTTGGGTAGAGCCTACTCTTTTCTGTCCTTTTCTCTTACACGTTGGTTAGATCTTAGCAGAAATGGCCATTTTTCAATAGATAAACTTGCCATGGGCCAATAGGTCATCTGTTATATGTATTCCTCTGTGCTCTCCCTCTCTCTCTCTCTCTCTCTCTCTCTCTCTCTCTCTCCGATGACGCACATGGAATTATATTAGGACAACCAACAGGCAATTATATTAAAGCTTAACTCTTAAATCTGGTGGCGTCATTAATATCACATTCTGGCTAATACAGGTAGCCTATTCAGTTTATAACCTGCCTCAGTAAGGGCTCCATCTGATTTAGATTTGGTGAAGGTCAGACGATTTCATTTTATCATGGACAGACGCCCCCTGCCTGCACAGGTTAAGGAAATGCCTGGGGAAAAAAAATGCTGACAAATCACTTCACGCATAAACTATCTCTCTCCCTGACCTCGCCTGCCACCAACCGTCACGATGTGCGTCAGTACCAGGCGTCAACCCGTCAGATTTGCGTCTTTTATGCGTCAAAGGGTGCTAGCTTCAAAGAGAGAGAGAGAGTGAGAGAGAGAGAGGGGGAGGGGGAGGAGCGTGGCAACCTCCCTTTCATTCATAATTTTAGCTATTTTCACCTAACTACCGCCATTCACGTCTGGCCAACTCACATTCCAATTACGTCTGTCACTTTTCATTCACCATCACCATCTACAAACGATATTACCTGACTAATGACTATATCATTCATATTTAAGACATTTATTTCATTAACCATCACTCCAGTCACTATCAAGTGGTTAAAGGAGTGATTTGCTGTCTAAAAGGATACGAGTTCGATCCCAAGCTTTATTGACCTTCCACATGACCTACCACCGTGTTGTCTACCCCCATTCCCTTCCTTCTCCAGCCAGTGCCATTACACCGGTCATAAATGAGACAGTCCAAGCATGTATTCAATATGGACGGCAGGTATTTGCACCGAAAGGGTAACAGGTAAAGATATGTGACACTAGGAGCAATGTTGGTCCTGGGTGAGTGGCCTATCATGTGTATGTACCGAGTCCGATGGGGTGGATTGGAGACTCTATGGAGACCTGACAACTCCATTTTAGGTTCCTGGGGGGTACACCATCGCTTCCACAATGCCAAACACCGCTAGTATAACAGGTAAGTGGACATTTATATTAATCATTTACATCTTCTGGGCATGCATACACTCTCAAATCTGTCTAGACTGATTATGAAAATATATACTGAGGCTGTACGGTGTGTTGATATTATGGTCTATAGAAACGGAATGTGAAATTACTATGATTCTTATTTTCACGATTTCATGGTGAGAGAAACAAGATTTACCTATTTTCGTGTGTGTGTGTGTGTGTCTGTGTGTGTGCCTGTGTGTGTGTGTGTGTGTTTTAATACCCACATTATCTGTCCCTTCTCCCCTTTGGGGCTAAGATGCGAATGAATGTGTTTCAGTGGATGAGTCAATTGGAAGTGTGTCGTCCTGTCTCGGCTACCTCCCTTTCCCTGGGGGAAGCAGCCTAGATATATAAAATATACACGATTTTCATAACTTCATAATGCGAAAAACGAGCTTTGCTTTTTTTTTCATTACACCCGCATGCAGATCATTAAACACATACGTGCTGATGAAGTCTGGGTACAGTAAAATTAATAAGTCAATAACAGAGTCGTTATTGCGACCTGCCAGCGACATTCCAGTGGTGGGCGCTTAAATGGGAGACTCTAAATTACGCCTGCTACCTAGCTGGGAAGCCTAGCTCGGTCCTGGGCCGGAATCAGTAACTTAACTACAGTGAATATGTATGTCTGGGTAAACTTATGAGATTGGTAAGATCACAAACCACTCAAGCCACTAAAATACTCGTCAATAAAAATGCCCACATGTACAGCAGGAATAACAGTAATTCAAGTTTACTTCAATTTGTGTGTATGTGTTCGTCCAACTCTGGGTATAGGCATCACAGCCCGTTCCCAAGGCCCAATAGTCCTCCCACAAACTACATCTCTCCACATGTCACCATTTGGGCGCTAAAACCCACAGTCCATACTAAATACACTCTAGGGTTGTTTCATACAGATCTGGGGTACTGGTATTAGCGGGTGCATTTTTACATGTCCGTGGGTTGTCTGGTAGATACGCCGGTCCTTTCCCTAGCTCCCTAATCTTAGGGGGTCAACAGACTGACCCAGGCTGTTCCTGAGGACCGCCGACACACTACCAAGCCTCACTGAGGCTGGAATGAGGCGTAGGCACATGGGGACAGATCGCCTAATCATTACCCCACAGAGTTTTGAAACTTGTTGGTCATTTACCACAGTGCGCCTTGAGCTACATGTATACGTGACAGGTAAGAGCTCACCTCACCCATGCATGCGGCGCGGCCTGAGCGGGGCTCCAACCTGGGTCACTTGGATTGGGGGTCGAATGCTCTATAATTCGTGCCACTAGACTGTGCCTTTAATGAGCATGCGCAGATCTCCTCGGAATATGTTAAAGGCTTAAATTTACGAAATATTAAATTTCACATAGTACATGAACTGTCAGAACAAAGAATGGTGTTAATAATTAATAACAGTCAGTTAATATATATACAAGTGGCCAGGTACAGCGTTGAATAAACCAATAAAGTACTTCCGTCCGATGTGATGGGCTTTCGTAAGAGCAGCGATTCTACGACCATAAATAATAACATTACTGAAATTAAAAAGCTCGTTTCTTATGGTCATGATTTTTCTAAGTAACACATTAGTTACCTCAATTACATGTGCCATTACCATATCTCACAGTTCGACACTGAGTAAAAATAATCCATGACCATCAAAAACGGTAACCAAGTGGACTGCAGGTGAAACACATCATGGCGTTCTATTCCTCAGACAAACAGAAGCCGGCAGCACTGTCACGTCTCTTAATATCTACAGGGTCACTAGGGCACATAAGAACAAAATACTGGATGACAATCTTTTACGGACCATCACAATCTACTAACATTGTCACCGTAGAGTCATTATTCATAACTGCCAAACTTCTCACACCAACCACCACCTACCAACATTCTCACCTAACCACGATCATTCTCACTCTTTCATATATGCAACTGGTCACCCCCGGGCAATGTCTTCAGCCTGCCTTTCACACGTCTGACTATCGACCTTATACATGCACTCTGTCCAGGTATTTCGAAATGAATCTGCATTTGTTTTTTACATACATATACTGTATTTCTCTATGGTAAAAACAAACTTTGCAGATTCCAACCCTTATTTTTTTTTTTCAGTGTAAATGAAAATAAATGGACCTTGCTAATTCACTAACATAACCAACATTCGGTTCTAGTTTTAATACCCAAATTAACATTCCGGCTCAACCATACTCCACCACACTTCCAACACCGCTAACACTGAAAGTTATATTTTGCTCAAAACTATTTCCTCCCCTCCCCCCTTCCTCCTCTCCGTCTGTCTGTCTGTCTCTCACTCACACACACACACAAAACCATCTTCTCGTCAGCACCCTCCTCCTCAGTCCAATATGTCATCCACAACTCACTCACACAGCCATCAATATTTCATTCTTCAACCACACCCACTCATTTGATCACGCTACCAACATTCCAACCAACCACAAGCATTCGTTTTTACCTACCAAGAATTCATCTAGGATTCTGCGAACACCATTTCACACACACTTTTTCGTCTTCTTACATATTCCACTATTTTTGTTGTTGTTGTTGTTGTTGTTGCTGCTTCGTGTTTTGCTACCAACATTCCAAGTACAATTCCTAGTGTTCTGGAATCAATATTCAATACCACCTTCTTCCTGTTTGACACCACATTCCAAGAACGGTTTGTTGCGTTTTATTACCAACATTCCAGACACAGTTCGTCGTTCTCTGCAACCAACATTCCAACTCAAATATTTCATTCACGGTTTTACCATACGTCTTGCTACCAAGATTCCACACAGTGCTCCGTCCATTCCAACCACAATTTTTCGTGCTTAACTACCAACATTCTACTAACACTCCAACTGAGCTTTATTTCGTGTGTAACTACCAACATTCCAACCAAAAATTTAGCGTTTTCCTACCAGAACTCTAGCTAAGCGTTTTCGTCCTTAAAAACCGTACCAACATTCCAACAACAAATTTCGTTTTCTATTAGTAGCATGCCAACCAAACTCTTCTTGCTTTTCCACCAAAATTTCAACCACAATTTCTCGCGTTTTGATACCAATATTTACACCATCCTAAGCAACCAACATTCCCCACACCCATTCTCTTATGCAACCACCATTCTTGACTGTTTTTAAAGCAACATTTCACACTGCCATTATCTTAGTTAAATCCTAAGCAACCAACATTCACCCTAACAACCACCAATCACCAAAGTAACCACCATTCACCAAGCAACCAGTTTGCCAAACCAACCACCACTGACTAAAACAACCACCATTCACCAAAGTAACCATCATTCACCAAGCAACCACCACTGATTAAAACAACCACCATTCACCATGGCAACCACCATTCACCAAAGCAACCCTCATTTACCTAAACAACTAACATTCCCCAAGAAAACAACAATCACTCAAACAACCAACGTTCATCCAAATAATCGATATTCACTATGGCAACCAACAGTCGCCCAAACAACCAACATTCAACCACCACCCCGCCGAGGCACAGTCATTACTTACTGACTGTCCCTGGCGGAGTCATCAACATTATACAGTATGTCCTTCTTTAAACATTCATAACGTTATTTGCTCTCTTTCTTTCTCTCTCTCTCTCTTATATGCATCCTTACTTATCTGCATAATCCATTTCTTAATTATATTATCTTATTCATTCCCTCCGGTGCCTTAATTAAATCACTTAATAGTCTCTCTCATCTTCCACACCTTTCCTTTATTAATTCTCTTAATTAGTCATTCTCTCTTACCTTGACAACTTTCTCCTCCCATTTCCTTTCCATTCTCGGCTACTCTCTCTCTCTCTCTCTCTCTCTCTCTCTCTCTCTCTCTCTCTCTCCTCTGCTCTTATTTTTTATGTTTTTTTTCTCCTATCCTATAAAGTACCTTCTTCCCTCCCTCTTTCCCTTATCCTCGTTTGTCATTTCTCTGTCCTCTTCTCCATCATCTCTCTCTGCCTACTCATCTTCATCCTCATCTTTTTGGTCTTGTTATATCACCTGCCACATTTTCCTTCCTCCCCATCCTCACCCTCCTCTTGCCTTCCTTCTTTACACCTTTCTGTCCCATTCTGTGTTCTGGCTTTCCTCTCATTTGTTCTTTATCCTCTGTTTATTTCTTCTTCTGTGGTATATCCTTCATTGCTTTCAAAGTTTTAATCTTTTCAGTCTTGATTTCTTTGCCTTCTTCCCTTTTCCTCAACCTCGTCTTCAATTCTTCCTTAATTTATTCTTTTTTCTTCTACCCTCCTCCCCGTCCTATCCTCTGATTTTCCTTCCCTTAGTGTTTCCTTTCTTCCTGGGCTTTCTTCGCTTTCCTTCTCCTTCCTTTCATCTACAAATTTTCTACCTGTACCCTGTTCCCTTTCCTTCTCTGTTCCTTCCTCTCCTCTTTCCCGTCTCCTCCCCATTTCGCCCCTTCTATCTCTCCTCTTTCCTTTCCTTCTCACCCTCCTCCCTCTCTCCCCTTCCATCCCTTTTTCTCCCTTTCTTTCATCCTTCCTTGCCCTCCCTTTTCCTTCCCTCTCTCCCGTCTCATCCCCCCTTCAACTTTACCAGTTTTCCTCCTTCCTCTCTCCCTTTCCATTCCTTCCACCCCTTCCCTTCCCTTTTCGTAACCCTTCCCTGCCCTCCCTTTCCTTCCCGTCTCCTCTCCTCTCTCCCCTCCCATCCCTCCTCATTTTTTCCTTCTCTTCTCCCTCTCCCTTCGCCTCTCTTTTATTTTCCCTTCCCTGTCCTGCCTTTTCCTCCCCATCTCCTATCCCCTCCTCCCTCCCTCCTCGTTCATTTCTGTCTGCCTTCTCGTCCATCTTTCCCCTCCTGCCTCCCTCCCTTACCTTTCCCTCTCCTCTCTTACATTTTTCCCTCCTCTCTCTCGCCTCTTCCTTCATCTCGCTCTTGAGGCATCTGGGCAGGTGCAATCTCAAGGTCTCGTTTTTGCTTTGCTCTTCCGTCTTCTCTTTTCGGTTTACACCTTCTCTCTTCATTCTTGCTCATCTTTTGTCTTACTCATTCTCTCCACTCTAGCTTCTCTCTTTTCCTTTCCTCTTGTTGTCATTCTCTGAACCGTAGCCTCTCTCTTTTCCTCTGTCTCCCTTCCTTTTCCCATTCCTGCCTCTTTCCTTCCTTTATGACAATTTTAACTCATACACTTTACATTCATCTTCCTCCTTCCCCCCCCACCTCTCTCTGACTTTCCTTTCATTATTTTCATTCCTTTCCTATTTTTATTATGCATCTACTTTTCCTAATCTCCTCTTCATTATCCTCATCTCATTTTTGCCTTCTTCCCTCTTCCCTTTTCTTGTTCCTTCTTTCTACGTTATCATCTTTTCTCTGCTCCTCTCACCTCTCAAATTGCTCTTCTCGTTTGCTTTTAATTGCTCCCCTCTCCCCTCCTTCCTTCCTCTTAACTGAATTACTTTTTTTTCTCCCCTCTGTGTCTCAGGTTATCCCTCCGTGCTTGCCTCTCTCTCTCTCTCTCTCTCTCCTCCTTCCTTCCTCCTAACTGCATTCCTTTTCTTCCCACTGTGTCTCAGGTTAGCCCTCCTTCTCTCTCTCTCTCTCCTCCTTCCTTTCTCATAACTGCATTCCTTTTCTTCCCACTGTGTCTCAGGTTAGCCCTCCTTCTCTCTCTCCCTCTCTCCCCTTGATTGCCTTGCTTTTTCCTCCGCTGACTGCCTCTCTTTCTTCCTCCATCCTGATTGCTTACCTCCTTTCATCCCTTTTTATCCCTGTATTATTCCGATTTTTTCCCTTCTTCCTCCCTTCCCTTTCCTCTGATTGCTTTTTTCCATCTCTCTTTCATCTTCACTTCTGACCCTCTTTCCTTACCTCCACTTTCCTCTTGCATTAGCATATCTGTATCCGTCTCTCCCTCCATTTCTTTACCTTTCCATTTTCTCCTCGTCTCTTTCCTCCTCCTCCTCTTCTTCATTCTTCCCGTCTCCTCCTCCCTTGTCTTCTTTTCTTCCTCCTTTCTTTTCCCTCCAATTATATCTTCTAAAACTTCTTCCTCCTTTTTTATCTTTCCTCCTCCTCCTCCTGTGTACCTTCCTCCTCCAATCCTTCCTTCTCTCTGATTGCCTGCCTCCCTTACCCCCTTTCCTCCTTGCATTATCTTTATTGACTGTCCTCTCACTTCCCCTTTCCTCCACGTTTTTTGCTCGCCCCTTTACCTCCTATTACGGTCCCTTCCTTGCCTTTCATTATCTTACTCTTTCTGGCACAATACAGATGAGGAGACACCAGAGACTGAGGTGGATAAAAATAACTACGGTACACACACACAAATATTGCAAATAAATACAACCAAGATAATGACGATCATGCCTCTATACTTATCAGTGGTATTCTTTCATCACCATCATTATTTTTATTATTATTATTATTATTATTATATTATTATTTTCATTATTATTATTATTATTATTATTACTGCTGTCTTTGCTCCTATTATTATTATTATTATTATTATTATTATTATGATCGATGATATAAGCATTAGTATTACCAAAGAGCAGAAAATAAGTAATCTAAAACCAGCAATAATAAAGAGGAGAGTGTTTACAGAATGAGGTACCGAAATAAACCACACAGGAACACCGGAGTTAAGACTGGACTTGTAATAATATCATCAGCAGCACAGGACGCACTAGTCAATATACACCAATAATATAAACAATAAAATAAACGCTACAATTTCCACTCATCACCAAATTCATCATCCGAAATAAGCATAATCATTATCATCT